>KZ538297.1:0-34725 GCA_000934665.2 Catajapyx aquilonaris
GAATAAGGGCCTTGCATTCGGTGATAAAACACTGCTAAAACATGAAACTCGCCCCAATTGGTCTTCGGGCACTACTGAACATGTCTGTAAGTGAGGCCACTATGGATGACCCCGCTGGGGGTCACTCGCAGGGTTGCCAGATCTAATGGGCTCTCTAAGTAAACTATGTGAATAGGGAGCTTGCATTCGGTGACGAAGACGTGAAACTCGGTACAATATAGTTTTTTGCACACTTTCGAACATATCTGGACCTGGAGACACGATGACCCACCCCGGTGGAGGGCACTATCATGGTGTTGCCAAATCTAACAGACTGTGCAACATGCGTTTATATTTTGATAGGGAGCTTGCATTTGGTGACAAATACGTGAAACTTGGTAGAATTGTTCTTTGGACACTTCCGAACATATCTGGACGTGGAGCCACGATGACCCACCCCGAGGGAGGGCATTATCGCAGGGTTGCCATATCTAACAGAATGTGCAACATGTGTTTATATTTAAATAATGAGCGTGCATTCGGTGGGTCATCGTGGCTCCACGTCCAGATATGTTCGGAAGTGTCCAAAGAACTAACGTACCAAGTTTTATGGCTTTGTCACCGAATGCAAACTCATTATTCAAAAATAAACACGTGTTGCACATTCTGTTAGATATGGCAACCCTGCGATAATGCCCTCCCTCGGGGTGGGTCATCGTGGCTCCACGTCCAGATATGTTCGGACGTGTCCAAAGAACAATTCTACCAAGTTTCACGTCTTCGTCACCGAATGCAAGCTCCCTATTCACATAGTTTACTTATAGAGAGCCCATTAGATCTGGCAACCCTGCGAGTGACCCCCAGCGGGGTCATCCATAGTGGCCTCACTTACAGACATGTTCAGTAGTGTCCGAAGACCAATTGGGGCGAGTTTCATGTTTTAGCAGTGTTTTATCACCGAATGCAAGGCCCTTTTTCATGTAAAGGTGTGCAACACATGTTCGATTTGGCAACTCCGCGATAATGACCCCTGGCGAGGCCACCAGGGGTTACCCACCGTGACCCCACGTCCAGATATGTTCAGATGTGTTCAAAGAACTACCGTACCGAGTTTCACGTTTTTATCACCGAATGCAAGCTCCCAATTCACATGATCTTCGCAGAGATGTATGTTTGGTCCGTTAGATCTGGCAACCCTACAAGTGACCCACAGCGGGGTCAGTCATCATGGCCCCTCATCCAGTTCTTCTCGGAAGTGTCCAAAGACCAATTGTGGCGAGTTTCATGTTTTTGTCACCCAATACAAGGTCCTAAAAGGATGCTGCATCTGGTAGTTATGGAAACCCTGCGAAATGGACCACCACCAGGGTGGGTCATCGTGGCTCCACGTCCAGATATGATCAGAAGTGTCCAAAGGACAAGTGTACCGAGTTTCATACTTTTGTCACAAAATGCAAAGTTCAACCCCTTAGCACCCGGACTATTAACATCCATGTTTACCACGGAAGAAAAAGAGCTTTATCAGTGCAGAATCATCCCAAAATGAATAATGGAGCAGATGAAACAGGCAACTTGAAGCACGCATACACCTGTACACTGCCACCTGTAAATGACGAGTAAAAAGTATGCGTTTGCCACTTGCAGGCCACTAGCTCAAAATTATGAACATTTTTACTGAATAATAAATGTACCTAAATCACGGATCTAGTTAGGCAAATGTGCTTGTTATTTTAACCAGCAAGTGCGTCACAATCTCACCAGCCACTGATTACAACAGTGTGTGGCCAGGTGCCTGACCAACAATGTCGCATAAGCTGCTTATGTCATCTAAGTTGTTATCAGCAACTCCAGCATCACATCCATTCTTATGATAATGCCAATTAATTCGTGCTATATAAGTAACATGCTACAATTAATAACATGCATAAATAACATGCAACTGGGCCCAGGGGGGTGTGGAAGCTGCAGGTGGTTTGGAGTGAAGGTAAAGAATGAGGAGACGGGAAAGACAAGTAACAATACATCTAACAATGATCATGACACCACGGCCAGCCTCTTCCATGCTCTTCTGTTCCGAAGCCTGACACATCTGAAAATAATCATACTTGATGATGTTAGTGGTGGCGCCATACCAAATTGGCAATATCAGAAGACATGAACGATCAGCTGGAGTAACCAAAAAAAAAAAAAGTGCAATAGTAATCGGCACCTCTGGAGTTCTGTGACAGCAATGACCACAACATGGCTCGCATTATGGCAATGCAGGAATGAAAGTGAAATGTGAAATTAATTATCGGTTGACAAACATTAAGGATTGACCCCTTATTACCACCAATCTCGTCAGATAAAAGTGTACAAAAAAAAAAAAGCTAAGTGGCACAGCGTCAAGCAAATTACCTCATTTCACCACATTTTCAAATGGCTGATGCTACAAAATGCAATGTAGTGCAGAGTCGCTCAATTACCTGCCCCATCAGTGCACTTCCCCATTAAACATACCACCTATACCTTGTTAAGTGAAAAAGCAAGTTTGTGTTTGGGTAAGGAACTTTCAGGGGGAGCGTATTACCAGGCTTATCCTAACGCAAGTCGAAACCCGGCAGCAAGCCTAATGGCGCGCATGACATCTGAAACAAGGAAAAGCATAAAATTAGAATAATTACGCAGCATCATGACAACAGTGGTAGAAGTTAACACTTAACTAGTGACCTGGAAAATCCTAACACTGACGGTGACCTGGGGTCTTTTAAAACCCCAGGGGATTTTTTAAATATAAATTGCCTTTAATGATAAATATTTGCTAGTTAATTCTTTTTACACCTGCAACTGTTTTTATACAATTTGGTTTAATTTTCAACTCACTGGCTGCCGTAGAACGGAATTTTAAAAAAATCACATGCCTAACCATGCAATATTTTCAGATTTTACCATGACCAAGCCATGACGAATCTAGATTTTCCAAGTCCTGAAATATTTCACAACTGGTGACCTGGGGTCTTTTAAGACCCCAGCTATTTTCCACCCCTAATTTTTCCGATCACACCTCTGTCTGTCCACCTCGGATATAGTAGACACCTCGGATATAGTATATAGGCCACAGCCGCCTCCTTCCTTCCCTTTCCCTGCTTCATTCCGGTGATGAGAAAAATAGTAAAAATGGAAAAGAGTTCCAGACAAAAAATTGGGAGAAATCCCCCCCTAGGAAAGCCCGTAGGCTGATAATGGGGTATCAAATTATTATTACCTCGGATATAGTAGATGCATCATTGGTCACACGCGCCCCCTGGCAGGCCCCTGACTTCCGCAACTCTTGCTCACACCAATGTGTCCAATGTCTACTATAGCCGAGGTGGCGTGTGACCAATGTGTCTACTACATCCGAGTGTACTATGTCCGCGGGACCAATGTGTCTACTATATCCGAGTATATTTTATCCGATGTGTCTGCTATACCCGAGGTGGACAGGCAGACAGAGAAACGTTTTTATGTAGATGTATTCATACCTTTCTCCGGATCATATTTTTCTAATTCCTGAAATGTTACTCAACTGGTGACCTCCAGGTGACACCTCGGTGGGTAATTAATTGATTTTAGCGGTTTTGTGTGACTTACAAAAGAAAATTGAATCGAATATATGTTGAGAAAGGTTCAACTGATTTACGAAAAAAATATATTTTCCTTGATATTAAAATTAAACGTTTTATAACAAAAAAAAATTGCACCTGGGGTCTTAAAAGACCCCAGGTCACCAGTTAAGGGTTAAAGCAAATATCTGCATCGGCATGCTGTCTTTGTTGGTATGTCAAGGGGAGGTAGCATATTATGTGACAGGTCATGATGTAATTTTCCCTTCAAATTAAATTGCTCATTGTTGCAATGACGCAATATAATGGGTCTGCACAAACTTAATATTACTGCATATTTCACTATTTCACTTACCAGCATTTTTCCAAGTGGGTATACAAAGCGCCTGACAAAAACAAGTCTCACTGGGCACTGTCAACCCGTATCCCAAAATAAAAACCATAACGTGTTGCATCGTGCGATGCCCCCCCCCCCCCCCNTCGTGTGATGCCCCCGTCCGGATCATCGTCAAGGTCGACCTCACGCGCGCATCAGATTTATTTCCTAAAATCCCTCCCCCAAATCGAAGTTGCAAAATCGCGAGCATGTTCAGCACACCTGCCCCCATTTAACCAGAATTAACACGCGACACATTGGGAGGGAAACCGGAGTTAATTTGACGACTGTGCGTTTACAATCGACTCTGTGTCGGGAATCACATTTTATTGGCCTATGTGTACTGCCATATTAGGTCATACGCGCCCATGTTTTACCAACCTTTTTTAGCCGCCATCAGGTAAAAGCTGTGTCGGCTGCAGGCATCTGCTCTCTCAACTAGGTAAAAGCTAAGTGCAGCACATAGCACCGGTCAAATGTTTGGGAGCGGAAAATGCGCGGCAAAATGTCGTCCATCTTGTGTGCAGATCGGCCGCCATCTTGCCTATACACTCTAGCCTCGCACGGGGCCCACATTCCCCCCTTTTTGGCGCCAAAACCTGCTGTGACGTCACACTTGTCGTATGACCTCCCGACAACCCCTACTCTCGCAACCAACCCCAACCCCAAGCACACCCTTGGCCCCGGGGCCGGGCACCAACCTGCCTGCCCCACCAACACCGACGCCCTTGGCCCTAAATTCACGGGTGGTCAGCGAATAAAAATAAGGGGGGGGGGNACGGTTGGCCCTCGGTGGTTGGTCACCTGTCCACCTGGCCCTGGGCAGAGCTGGCGTAGGGCGCCCCGGGGTCAGTGAACCACCCCACTGAGCGAGGGTCACTGACCGATAAAGAGGAGCGTCCCTGACGTGCGTCCGATCCGCTCCAGACACAGCAACAAAAAGAGCCGGAGGAAGGAAGGTTCCAGAAGATCTTCCAGGGCCAGAGGGAGCTGCTGATTGGCTGGACCTACCCAATCAGCATCTGTGGCGCCAAATCACGGCCATCTTGGGTCCCAATTTTGCATCCACTGTCTTTAACCCTACTGCACTTTGAATCGTATTTGCAATATTATTAATATCGTTCAACATGCATGGAATTTTCTGCATTAAAATTATTATTCCTATGTGATGTGGCTTCGTAAAAGAAATTATTTCGACAGTAGCGGTTATTTTTTTTGGAAACTAACAGCTGCGTTATGTGCAAACAGTTATTTTGTAGTACAGTAGTAGCCTACCGTATCATAATAATATAGAATTGGCTCGAGACTGTGCCTCTGTTTGTCCGGGGTGATTCTTAGCAACATGGCAGTCCCACTACCCCTCGCACGACCCTGAGAGTGGCAGCCATGTACAGGTAGGGGGAAATGCGCCATCTATGTGAGGGATATGGTGCTACGTAATCAGTCGGAGGGCCTGGGTAGTTTTGGGAACGCGGTTCCAGTAGTGGTTTTAGACTTGGTTGTCAGACTGTGATGTAAGAAAGACATGAAAACTACGCTACCGTACCGGTACTTCTAAAAGTGCGATGAAATTACTGTACAGTGAGGGAGGTGTAGATGGCCGAGATGGTAACGTCTCGGCTTGCTGAGTGAAAGGCCCCAGGTTCAATCCCCGCCTTGGGAGTTTTCCTTTCAAACAAATGTCAGAGGTACAGTAACCTACACCTCCTGTCCACAGACAGACAGACGGATGGACAAATCCGTTCTACGCCAAAACATTTTCAGAACCTGCATTTCGAGTAGAAATCTACCATCAAATCACGCATCGACTGGGTTCAGTGAGGCTTAACGTCGGCCTATTTCCCTCCTCCTGGAAATTTGGCCACTATGGGGATCTTCAACGTGCACTCGCGCAATGTCACAAGCACACAGGACCGACGGCTTTACTTCCCCTCCGAAGGATGGCGCACTCTCACTTTTCTACCACCCTGAGAAAAGTCACCGACCTCGGCCGGGTTCGAACCCACAACCTTGGGACCAGAGGCGACCACTAGTCCACCAAGGCCGGCTAATCATGCATCGACTATAAAATATCATTTCAAATTACCGCACAGGAGTAAAATGAGGACCAAGTTGCTCAAAGCCACAAATTTTTATTATACATGGTCAATAAACCAGCTACGAGCAGCAAATATCCATCTTCTCGTTCACACAGTGTGGGGAAAGAAATTGAAACACCATTAACATAACCCTTGCTCTGTTTCATTAATCCAAATAAATATGGTCAGCATGACCTCTGAACCTTTCTCTCTCCCAAAAGAGCCCGACTTGCCAAAGAGTTGTCCACTTTTTAATTAGTGATCAGGTGCATGAACACCAAATCGTGATCTTCCCAAGTCACGATTCCTCTGGACAGAGAATGCTCCGAGGTCACACTGTTGGATACATGGTCACCTGTCAACACTGACCATCTACTACTTGCATCACCTGCAGTGGCTAAATGCCACCCAGCTGTCAATCGAAATGGGTCAAGTGAATGCAGGGTCAAGCTAGATCTGAACAGATTGCCCTCTTGCAGCTGATCGCCAGCATGCCTACATAATAATAATGGAAGTTAACCAAACAAAAAAATACCAAACAAAACCAGCGGGTTTGTAGGGAAAGGAAACAAACATGTAAACCTATGTAGCAAATGTACATAGTACACCTGCCTTGCAGGACAGGTAGGGGAGGAGGGGGATGAAAACAAAAATATATTATTTATTTATATGTATATATACCAAGTCGGAATTCCACAGATTTTTTTAAACGTCGCCCCCACAAATCTGGGTTGATGATTTCACATGATGGGATCACCTTCAGGGGAAGGGATGAGGTCAAAAGGTCACGAGGAGGCAAGTCCCTTCACCAGCTTCAGACGATGTTCCTGAATAACAAGAAACAATGACACATTGAAGGAGAGGAAAAGTAAGGGGACAGGGAAATGTGTATACCCAAAATAACACCGCCCTCCTTGGGAATTCAAAATGTAGTGTTCACTAGCTAATTGTAATTGCAAGTGACAGGAATGTTGGGAAAGGGGGGAGAAGGGGTGTGAGAAAAAGGGAAGGAGGGGCTCGTCAATTATTCCAATTCAAATATTTCAGTTTTCCCATACCAGTCCCCCTTCAGCACGTTAACTCTGCGAGGCTTGCCTGTTTTGCAGGAGCCGTTCAACAGCCGCGTTGATGTCTCCAAACGTTGCAATCAGTGCTGGAAACGGGAAGGAAAAAATAGTGATTAATCTGCAAATGACGCAAAATGCAAGAGCGGTCTTACCTTGCAGGTTGGCCTCCCTATTGACGAAACCCATGGCTGTTAGCTGCTCCATTTGGGTGCGGTATCGCTCCTCTGGAGGTTGATTGCTTCCCGGACTCTGCCCTGCCATTGCCGATATCTACAAAAAAAGGGACGGCTACAGTTTGCGTTCCTGCACTGGCAGTATCAACAGCACCCGCACTTGAGCCGGGTTGAAAGCAGGCATTAATTTAGAGATCATACCATTCTAGCCATGAACTGGTTGAAAACGTCCTGATTCTCGCCAAGATTTGGGACGCCAGGTGGCCTGCTCTGAGTGCTGCTGTCTCCTCCTAATGTGGGTGATGCGGCTGTTGTGTTCTGTGAGGATGGTGTGGTGGTGGTGGTCGTGGTGGTTGCGGGCGCCGTGTTGGCGGTGGTGGTTGGGAGGCTTCCGGTGAAAGGGTGCAGCGGCCCCAGCCCCATGCTGTTGACCAGCCCAGGCGCAGCCTCTCTCAGCTGCTCGATCCCCTGCTGGATCTGCAGGATGGCGTTGAGGGCCTGTGGGTTAGACATCATTCCTTGAACGTCCGGGTTCTGAAGTTGCTGTAGGTAGTTCGGCATCATGATCCGCAGCTGGTCCATCAGCGCTGGGTTGCCCGCAAAAGCAGGGTTGGCCCCCAGAACCTGCGTTGCAAGGTCTGGGTTGGCAGACATGGCCTGGATCATTTGCTGCGTGTAAGGTGCATCCAGCATCTGCCGCATGAGCTGTGGGTTCTCAATCATCTGTTGCATCATGCTCTGCATTCCAGGTGTGTTCATCATGCCAAATGGACCTTGGTCGGTGGCTCCGGCCGAAGCGCTTCCACTGCCCGAGGTGGCAGTACTCCCAGCGCTGCCTCCACCGTCTCTCGACCACGGGTTGGGCAAAGGGTCCCTGTTCTCCTGCCCCTGCCGACCGTCAGTCCCTGGTCCGGCAGCGCCCCCACCTCTGGATGCAAATGGGTTTCCTACAATCTGTTCCTGCGCGGCATTGAGCATTGGCTCCTGGATGTCCCTGTACATGCGCTGGAGGGCGTTGAATCCTCCAGGGATAGACTCCAGGTTGGACATGGCACGATCCTGAGTTCGCATCAGTTCCTGCAGCATTGCTGGGTTGCGGGCAAGCTCCATCGTCTGGCGCAGAAGGTCCGGATTGTTCAGCATGTGGGTCACCTCAGGGTTTCTCTGCACGGAACGATAAGGATTCACATCATGACCCAGACGATAAACAACCTAATTACGCTTATTTTAATCAAAATCAGTGGTAATAGTTTAGAAACGTTTCTGAACGTTGGCTATGCAGGCTTGTGGCATTTCCCGCATACCGTTTAACCCGAGACACCTGCTTGGCAAGTGTAATGGTTTTTTAAAAAGTGGTCAGACCTGTTTACATCGGGAATTGACCTGATGACCAGAAACTGCAACAATTTATGTAGTAAAAAAAACAGCCATGCAATTAAAATTAGCCACGCAAGAACATTGTTGTTACACAATAATTTAAAATTCGATTACCTCCATGAGCTGCTGCATCTGCGGGTTGGATGTGAGCAATTGCCTCATGTAATCAGGATTGTTCATAAGACTCTGCACAAACGGGTTGTCCATAATCTGCCTCATCATGTCCGGATTGGAGAATAGCTCTCTCTGTACCCTCTGCTGAAGCTCCATGAAGTTGCCCGAGCCCATCCCAAGTCCTCCGAGTCCGGCCAAACCTCCCAGGCCGCCCAGGCCAAATGGAGTCGCCCCAATATCTGCGGGTCTTGAGGTAGGTGCAGGCTGCTCTGGAGGTGCGGCCGAAGACGCAGCAGTCGCCGCACCCGCTCCAGTAGACCGATTGGTCTTGATAACCAGATGGACAGTCAGGCCATCCTTTATGTTATGTGTCTGCAAGTTCTCATGGTCCTTCATTATCTTCCCTGCGAATATCAGGCACAGCTGCTCAGGTTCGGCATTAAACTTCTTGGCAACAAGGGCCTTGAACTGAAAAATAAAGTTACGACGACTTATTAAGACGCACTTCTCTGAAACCTGAAAAAGCGACATACTGTAACACTATTTGAGCTGCAGTGATCGTGCGCAACTAGGCGAAAATAACGTCTGGTTACACAAGCTACAGTTTCAGTGATTTGAATCTAAAGGAATCGGTTTTTGTCTTAAAATTCATGCAGTGCTGCATGACTTCTTACAACAAGCGCTATGGTGTTGCCGTGGCATATTAAATAAATTCTCCTTCTACGTGCGGGAAATTCTTCTTGAACAATACACAATGAAAATTTTCAAATATATAAATCAAGGCAGCCAAACTGCATACGAAAAACCTGTGAAATGAATCAGTGAACCCAGAAGCCCCGCCATGATGACCTAGGCATTTCTGAGCCAAGGTGAATGGGGTGTATCATTGCCACATGGTTTCTTTTGTGATGCAAAAAAAAAAAACCAACCATACGCCCATTTCTCAACCCATTATGCAAGCATCGGCTCATTTGTCACTACAACTACTCTTCAATAAAGCCGCATTTCCTGTCATCCTGCCCGTGGGCCCAGGCATTTCAAAAATATGGTCATGTACTACAAGTTACAATAAAGGTCCGTGCCGCATACCCTATATAGGGTCAGGCACTACCCAAGAATAAAGCCGCATTTACATGCGAGCGATGAACAATTGGTCTCATCGCTGATAAATCGCTCGCATGTAAATGCGGCTTAATGGTTGCAGTTATAATAATAATAATAATAATAATAATAATAATATCATACCCCGTTATCAGCCGGCGGCTCTTTAGGGGGGAGTTTTGTTTTGACTGGAACTCTTTCTTTACTTCGCTTTTGGGGATAGGATAAGGATGGAAGGAAGCGGTTGTGGCCTATTATTTTAGGAAACAACCCCGGCATTTACCTGGAGGGACCGTGGGAAACCACAGAAAACCACAGTTAGGGTTGCCGGCCCCGGGGATCGAACCCAGGACCTCCCGATTAGCAGTCGGATACCATATCCCCTCCGCCACCACTGCTTCGGTAATGATTGCAGTTATTGCACGGTACTCCACATTTTAATTGCCAAAATTTACCCATCTGCAACGCTCTATTTCACGTTAAATGTACGCAGCATGACAGCCCAAAATAGCACCGTCATCTTATCACGTACCCGAGATAATTCACCGACCTCAATCAGACAAACTGTTAAAAACCGTCACTTTTTCATTCCAATCATTATGATTACTCTTCTGTACGTAATTTAGGTTGGTAATTTGCTCGCACAAGTACGGTGTGCGTTTAAATAAAAAGATCTGGTACGCACTATTCGGAACGGGGTAATCCCGTGATGTAATTCAATTTCGTCCCCAGTTACCATTCGAATAATACTTTTTTTTTTGGTCCCCCTCCCCCCATTCCAAGAAATGGAACTAGGCCTAGCTCAACCACCCGGCTTGGCCCCTCTTTTCTTCCGCCCTTTGAGCTGGGCCTCCCCTCCCAATCAAACTCACGTCCTTGATGGAAGCATCCTGGTCCACCTCCACGGTCTGCTTCTCCTTCGGAGTCTTGACGTTGACAGAGATGAGAGACTTTGTCGACTCCTCGCTGCCTTCCGCCATCTTTAGAACGTCCGACGATGATTTCGGCAAAATCGGAATGAAAAAAAAAAAAGAAAAAAAAGAAGAGGCGCACCGGATGTAGAGGGAGGTGGAGCCTGGGGGCGGATTTTAACACTTGTTTAACACAGAACGGTGTTAAAATGGCCTTAATTAATTAATTACTCATTAATATTTAAAGCGGATGGTTCTAATTACGGCCGATAGTTCGGGAGATTAGCAACGTCAATGTTGTCCAACTTGGACCGGTATGCGCAAGCGTCTGACGGAATTGCGCGAACAGAACACTCCAACGCATGCGCTTTACACACTAATGTGAGTGTGCAAATATCGATATGTTGCATGCCGATACGGCCGATTTTATACAATTCAATTCGCAATTATAGCAATTAATGCAATAATTCATTACCAATACGTACTGACAAGCACTTAGCCTAAAATACGCGCAATGATTGCCGGCATTGTTGGTAGAAAGCGGCATTGAAAGTTGAATATCGATGTATCGATACGGGTGCGAATGTTCTGGAAATGCGACGATGACGTCATGGGAATGGCCGCGCGGGTAAATAACTTGAAAAACATTCAAAAAAAAAAAGAAGGGAGAGTAGTTGGTCGCGTGACTATTACGTGTGTACCTGTGTTTTCCGCTGATGCAATTCATAGCTAATTGCAGGTCTCATTGCACACCATTGTTACAGCTCACAATCTGCAACTGTTTCCATCCATTACGTTCTCCAATAATAATAATAATAATAATAATAATAATAATAATAATAATAATAATAATAATAATAATAATAATAATAATAATAATAATAATCGTGTGATGGAATGCAAATTTTGGCCCGTAAATTGCCAATTGTGCGTTCGAATTTTATTGCGAGCAACAACACAGGCTTTGATAAACTTATATTTGATTTGGGAGCATAGAGGCGCAAACTTCTGTCGGCGCCTTTGATGTTCGCGTCTCTCTGTTTGGGGGCGTTGCCAAGGCTGGCGGCCATTTTGAGGTGTGGGGAACGCCAACGAAGTATAAATAATGGTACAGGCAAAAATATGGTCAGCCATCTTTGATGGTTTTGGCGGCCATGGCAACTATACATGACAAGAACACGCGCGAATCAAAGATGACGGGCCCTATTTTAGCCTGTACCCTATATATACATCGTTGGCGTTCCACACACTTCAAAATGGCCGCCAGCCTTGGCAACGCCCCAAACAGAGAGACGCGGAAATCGAATGTTTGCGCCTCTTATGTAGTATATGCTCCCTGATTTGATCGTGATATTGATCATGATGTGCCCAGTGATGAGGACAGCCAATTTTATTTCTAGAGAGATCATATTGCGTTGCCGTGGCAGCAGATCCTATTGTTTATAAGCCTATAGAGAGAGTAACAGTGGCATCATCTTTATATCTATAAATAAGGAAGCTTCATTGTTAGTTTGGATGTTTGTCCCTTATAGAAATCCAGGGGAAGGCCCCTACACCGCCTTAAATTAGCATATCGGGGGTTACTTTTTCCAAGGAATCTATAACGCCGCATGTTTCAGCTTCCGAAAATGAACCTAACTCCCACAACACGCATATTCCTGCCTCAACAATTAGCTTACAATAATAACAATAAATCAATTTGCATTCCCATGGACATGCCTATATTTTTTTTAGCTATTTACCTCCCTGCATCGTACCGCAGGGAGGGAACCTTTATTTCGTCTTGATGGAACCTTTTTGACGTAGCGCCCGGGCCCACGGGCAGGGTGACTGGGAGGGGATGTGCAAGGCGCATGTGCAATTCTCAAACGGTATATTTTGTGAACTCCCCCGGGTGGATTAGTCTGAGGAGATTCCACCCGAAACGAAGCCAGAGAGTACCCAACTCTGCACGGGATGAAGGAGGGAACCTCGGGCTGGGATCGAACCCGGAACCTTAACATCCGTGGGAGCATACGTTTCCGCAGCGCCACTTTTGTCTCCCCTAGGAAATGCCCTTATGCCACAATATACTTAGCAAATTAAACCATCTCCGTAAATTCAGCGCATCCACCAATTACGCTAATTGGCCACCTCACGTGACTTCGTATCTTATGGTAATTCCGGGATTTTGTGGGATTTTAAAGTAGACTTCCTGACAAAGTAAATACAATTAAATAATACAGCATTTGCAAAATATTACTCCGTGTTGGAAACAAAATTTCCCATCATACATCTGTACGTACATTTCTAAAGTTCTTCAGAGCAAACATATGGAACGAGGTGGGGGTGTGAAGTGGGGTTGAGGGGTCAAGGGGTCAAAAATGCAGGGGAAAAAACACATGGCTGTGCAGTCTTTTCCTGGGCCAACTCCATCCGCATTCCTCCTTTTACACATCCAATCAGAATATCCGTGTCGACTGTACGCTATAAGACAAGCAGGTATAATCTATCACAGATATGTACCCCTGTCTTTACCAGCACCCCCAACATACCCGGGCAACGCCGGGTAACCTGCTAGTCCTTATTATTTTGGTGTAGTAGTGAGAGCCTGCTGGAAAGTTAGCACTGTTCTTGCCGCCCGGTTGTTTAATTATTTAGTAGGGGATTTTGCTCTAATTGTAGACGCTGTCACTTTTTTAAAAAAGAGAGAAATTTATTGATATTTCATCTTTTTTTCCCCCGCCTTAATATTATTGTTTCCATGTCATATATTGTGAGTTGCTCATCACCAAAGAGCAGTAGCCTACAAGACAGAATCCGCCTCAATATTGTCCTGAGGGCACGCCGCATTTTTTTAAATAATAGGCTTCACCTTTTGGCATTTGACATTTTTTGAAAGCAACGCGGAAGCTCCTAATGAGAGAACCGAGCCCGTTTGGCTTTTCAAAATGAGACTTGTACGCCGCAAAGTATTTATCCTATAAATTGGCATACACAATTCGCAAGAGGATGGGTGGGTTAAGCCGCTTATCATTATTATTGTTATTGATACACTTCCTGGATTTTTCAAAAAAATGTTATTCTTGAAATTAGGAAGCTTGTTAATGAAAAAATAATAATAATTTACGAATCCGTTTCATTCATTCTAGGGTGAACGCCTGGTCATTTTTTATGCAGAGGTCATTTGGTAGGTATATCCGAATCGAGGTAATGCAATTAGCATCGAGTGAGGTCACGGGCCGCATTGTTTCCAAAAGTTGGGCCCGAAAAGTTTGTTTCCCCGAAGGAAACACCGCATCCACCCGGATGTAGATATTATGAATCAAAAATCATTTTCAATTTACTATTTCAGTTTTGCCATGAATTTATGAACGGCTCCATTCCGAAAGTGGAGTTGTTTTATAATTGCGATTTTGCATCTCCAATAATTAGGGCACTAACCTCACTTTACAAACAAAGTTTTCTCTGATGTCACTACTTGTTTTATACTGCATAAGTTTATGACCATCTGAACAGGGAAAACCGAAGGGGTTTCACTTTCAGTAGACGGAAACTTCTCAATGGGAGCAAATTACGCGTGATTATTTCCTGTAATTAGCCACTTTTTATACAGCTGGTTCTCATAATATTGAGTACAGGTACCTTGACCTCAATGTTTATTTCATATGCTGCAGACTATTGTTAAGAATGTGTAATTACAACTTATAAATTTCATCCTCATCGCGCACTGTCTATAATATGTATATCCTTGAAATGTGTCACCTTCGTTCCCAATCACTCTTCATGACATGTGACCTGTCCACTTTGTCCACTTTGTCGAGGTCAACAAAAGGCCTTGCCCATTTTGTCCTCCACCTCCGCCTGCCCATTATATCCACAACATTTTCGGTAATAATTCCTGGAACCACCAGTATAGGACAATAGGAGGAACCTTATATACGAAGCGGAAAGAGCTAAGTAAAAGCCAGAAAGAAAATGTATTTCCAGGAGATAACGAGACTACCTTTTGTTTGTGAAGCATTACCTATAAAGCCGGCCTCTCTTTTTCCATCAACACTCTATAAAAGGTGTCAATGATGCCGAATTAATGGGCTGCCCGAGGAAACGTAAGTAAGGGCGCCATTGTGAGCAGGTGAGAACCTCCTCATTGTTCTTGGGGGTATCTTGGACCCCCGTCTCCTGGACACAAACAAGAGCAAGTGTAGGCAGAACAATGCGACAAAAAGACCCGGTCCATTTCGCTGGGTATTTCCGGACTGACCCCAACCAACCAGGTCATGTGTGTGGGTGTGATCAAGTCTTTTTAGAAAAGGTTTTACCCATCACATATTGTATAGGCCAAATAATAATAATAATAATAACTCGTGGTCACAATGTTTAAGACAAAATTCCCTAACTGTGTGGCCATAATGACATGTGCGTTTGTGACTTTAATGCCAAAGGTCAATATAGTAATTGTTTTGGTCACGTGTTTTTATGTGGTTATTAGAAGGGGCATCTAACATGACTCTTGCCCCGGGCCCCAGAGAAGCTCTGCAGGGGCCTGGGAGGAGGGATGGAAGATGGAGGATGCTGGGAAGGATGAAAAATGGTGGGAGGGAAAAAAGCAAAAAAGGTTCTGAATATATAGTATCGACGTGGTTCTACACCAGGTGTTGACAAGGAAGCGCACGCATATTCTGTCTATATTTCTCAAAAACTATACAAGTCGAAACCTTGAAGACTGACCACTACAACTGCTTGCGAGCAGAGGATGACATATTTACCACACTTGGTCCAGCAAGCAGCCTGCATCATGAAGGTTAGTTGCTGTGTACTGTGCTATACATTACAACATTACAAGTTGAGTCCATCAGGGTTGATTCGCTTTAAAATACGGGTTGCCATGCTAAGTAATCCGCACCATTTTCTTTCCTATAACGGGCTCTTGGCCTGCGGACTTGTAAGTTGATTCATCATAAGTGTAAATGCAATGGCGCAATTATGAAATTATTGGAAACGCACAGTTTATACATGAATTTAACTGTGGAGTTAAAACAGTTGGAAAACGCAGGGTGCTGCATTGTTCAAGTTCAGTAATGCTCACAACAATAAGGGATGGTTCACTTCGAACTTCTTGCTGGGGTGAACGATTCGTGGTTTGAACTGTATAGGGGACTTGAGAGGTGGAATTGGCCTGTTTTGTTAAAGTGAGTGTGAATTGTGCCCAGTTGGCGATCCTGATTGTGATGCTGTTCGTCGGGTCAGGGCTGACCTTGCGCGAGGTCGGGGTCAACCCGCGTAATGCCCACCTGCTGCTGCGTGCCCTGGGCATGCCCTGGGGCATCAGGGCCATACACACCCAGCAGGGTTATCTGGCTGACCGCTCTGTCCTCACGACGCGAGTGACTGAGGTCAAAAGTGCCCTCTGGCCCACTGACAATAAAGGTATGTTCAGACGTCACCGACGCGACGTCGCAGTCACACTATAGAGTTGTATCCAGCAGGCGACGGCGCCGACATCAGGACCTGGAACATCACGACTGGAGTCCGTTACAAGCGTGACTGCCAACCTCCGTCGACCGCCCTGCGTGAGGTCATGGGGTCGGAGTTCAAGAGGTCACTGATGGCAGAAGACCACCAGGAGTTGAAGCAGCGTCTCATGGAGCAGCAGCTGCTTGACGTGCGTCGAAGGCGTCGAACCAAGCGGTAAGTCTCCCCACTCGCCCTTTTCCATCTCAACCTGACCTATTGACCTCAGGACAGCTGATGCCGAGATGTCTCCCTGGACCTGCGAGATGCGGGAGTTCTGGCGGGAGATGGACCCGTCATTCTGGCCTCTTTGGATCCGTGACGTCGAGTGCACCTCCACCAGCTGCTTGGATGGTATCTACCACTGCAGGCCTCACAATTACACCGTCAAGGTACATGATCGTTGTTGTGGTATGTCCAGAACTGTCCCAAATTATTCTCTTTGGGCATGACTGGCAGGTGCTGACGCGGCAGGCGGCCGACGAGGTGTCCACCTGCGAGGACCAGAACGTGATGTCCCTTCCAGATTCGCTGCGGAAGGAATGGAAGTTCCACAGTGTGAACGTGACCGTCTGGTGTGACTGCGTCTTGAGTTGAAGACGCCATCACCTTGGTGCTGGTCAACTCTGTGTTTTATTTGTTTGTAGGGTTTCAAAACCCTATGATTGTCATTAGATGTTCCACGCACAATTAACCTGGACATCATATCCAGGATGGTGGAACCCAAGAAGAAGCCATATCAAGACAGTAGAAAATATAGACACACTGTACCGCACTCCAGTACCGGTACAAGCATTTTGTATTGGTACAAGCTGCAGCACGCACACTTAATAAAAACTGACCATTGGCATCCAACACCGATTGGATTTTGATATTATAAGTATAGTTACCACAGTCAAATGGGACCGGAAGCGTCTTCCTGTTGGCATCTTGCTGCAAGCCTCCAGTACCTACAACGACATACAAAATGTACGTACATAAACTTAAGGGGGGATTTTATTTCCATGTAGCCTACAGAGTTCTGGCCACTTCACGAATACAAGATGGGTCATAAATACAATTATGGCAAAATAATTGGGATGGGGAGGTCAAAGTACTTTTCCAGCCATTCCAGAACCTGTCCCATTCTTTTTAAAGACGATTTAAAAAAATATAACGTCCAACTATACACGGAGTCATCCACTGTTCAGTACTGACAGTGTACTAATTAGCAATCGGCTAAAACAAAATTAACAGCCACAAATACTGCTATTTAGCACTCAGGCCACATTTTAGTAGCAAATGATACTTTGAAAGCAGATGGACACAGCGGATTTTTAAATAATAAATCATAATTACTAATTATTATTTGCCTCTGCGCACTACTAAAAATGTAGTACTTCTTTCTCATGTAACGGAAACTTTTAAGTACTAAAATCGGCTGCTAATTAGCTGCTAAAATCGTTCTCATTATGTAGCTCATTTTCGCTCATATCAGCAGATCAGCTAGCAGCCGCTAAATGTTTTTAGCGGCTACATCCGCAACTTCTATAGATTGATTTTTTTTAACGAACGCAACCGAGTGCGCATCCACACTCGCGCACGTCCATTGTTCCAAAGTTACGCTTCTTAGGTTAGCTCCAGAGCCTTTGGCAACAAAAGTTTTGGAAACAATTTGCCCTAACTCTGTTGCGCACTCGGTTGAGCTCGTGTAAAAAAAAAAATCATCACGCATATTTTTACACGTGATAACATGGGATCACGCATATTCTCATGCGTGATTAGGCTTTTACTATTTGGCAACACTGCTTGCCCCCCCACACACACTTGAGCGTAGTACGATAGACCACTGCCAGTTGGCGCATAGGCTGTCCCTCTCTGCACACTACTGCCGTGCTGAGGGGGAAAGTCGTACTACTGCATGCACGTTGGTGATGAGTCTCCGCGCGTACAAAGCCCACCAGGGTGCTCTCGCCCCCCCCATTGAAGTGGCTCCCACACTCTCTGACCACTATGTCCGCTAATTATTGAGCGGGTAAAGTTTTTTAACAAATTGTAACTATATACTAATTAATACCTATAGGCGATGGGTCAAACCGGACGAACTTGTGGACAGAGAGAATAAGCGGATTAGGTGTATAGATACTGCATTATGAAACACGTTGTTTAGACGTGCTTTTGCTTTTGAGAACCGACTAAGACATCACTGAGTTGCTTTTTTCCCCCCCCAACTTGTCGTCATTCAGAGATGTTTTTCTTCGGGTACATATGAAGATCTAAAATGTGTCGTATCCGTCTTCTCTGCTGGTTTTTCGGGGGCAACACAAAAGGAAAACGTCTCCAACGGCAACCATTGGACCAGGTTGATTGCACTGGGAAGAAACCCAATCCAGACGTTGGAGCATATTCATTCGTCGCTTTTGATGACCGGATGATTTCCTCATTTGTGACAACACTGTGGTCCATTGGATGGTGGGAGAGGAGGAGAGATGGAAGGATGATGGGGGGGGGGGGGGGGGGGNAGATGGGGGAGGGGAAAAAGGTTCTGAATAGAATCGACGTGGTTCTACGCACGTAGGTGTTGACAAGCAAGCGCACGCACATTTTTTTTCAATATTTCTCAGAAACTATATAAGTCGGAACCTGGAAGACTGACCACCACTGCTTGCGAGGCGACTCTCCAGAGGACTGATGACGTCTTAGCCACACTCGGTCCAGCAAGCAGCATCATGAAGGCAAGTAGTTGATGTGTACTGTACTACAAGTATACATTTATACAACATTACAAGTTGAGTCCATCAGGGTTGATTCGTCTCAATACAGGTTGCCATGCTAAGTAATCCGCACCATTTTCTTTCCTATATAACCAGCTCTTGGCCTGCGGACTTGTAAGTTGATCATCATAAGTGTAAATGCAATTAATTGGTGCAATTATGAATTTATTGGAAACGCACAGTTTATACATGAATTTAACTGTGGAGTTAAAACAGTTGGCAAACGCAGGGTGCTGCATTGTTCAAGTTCAATAATGCTCACAATATATAAGGGATGGTTCACTTCGAACTTCTTGCCGGGGTGAACGATTCGTGGCTTGAACTGTATAGGGGACTTGAGAGGTGGAATTGGCCTGTTTTGTTAAAGTGAGTGTGAATTGTGCCCAGTTGGCGATCCTGATTGCGGTGCTGTTCGTCGGGTCAGCGGTGACCTTGCGCGAGGTCGGGGTCAACCCGCGTAATGCCCACCCCCTGCTGCTGCGTGCCCCGGGCATGCCCTGGGGCCTCAGGTCCATGCACAACCCTCAGCCCAACCATCTGCTGGGTGACCGCTCTGTCATCACAGCGCCAGTGACTGAGGTCAAAAGTGCCCTCTGGACGGACACTGACAAAGGTATGTTCAGACGTCGCCGACGTCGCAGTCACACTACAGAGTTGTGACCAGCAGGCGACGGCGACGACAGGACCTGGAACGCGACTGGAGTCCGTTACAAGCGTGACTGCCAGCCTCCGTCGACCGCCCTGCGTGAGGTCATGGGGTCGGAGTTCAAGAGGTCACTGATGGCAGAAGATCACGATGAGTTGAAGCAGCGTCTCATGGAGCAGCAGCTGCTTGACGTGCGTCGAAGGCGTCGAACCAAGCGGTAAGTTTCCCCATAACTCGACCTTTTTCTCCCCATCTCAACCTGACCTATTGACCTCAGGACCGCTGATGCCGAGGTGTCTCCCTGGACCTGCTCGATGCGGTACCACTGGCTGGACATGGGCGCGTCCTTCTCGCCTCGCTTCATCCGTACGGCCGAGTGCACCTCCACCAGCTGCTGGCATGGTATCTACCACTGCAGGCCTCGCGACTACACCATCAAGGTACCGTTTGTGTGTGGTATGTCCATAACTGTCCGAAATCATTTTCTTTGGGCATGACTGGCAGGTGCTGAAGCGCCAGGCGTCCGACGAGGTGTCCACCTGCGAGGACCAGGACGTTGTGTCTCTTCCAGAGTCGCTGCGGCAACAATGGAAGTTCCACAAGGTGACCGTGACCCTCTGCTGCGACTGCGTGCGCTGAGAACGCCGCCATCTGGTCAATTTTGTGTTTGTTTGTTTGAAGGGTTTCAAAACCCTATGATTGTCGTTAGATGTTCCACGCACAATTAACCTGGACATGTCCAGGATGGTGCCACCCGAGAAGAGGCCATATCAAGACAGTAGAAAATAGAGACACACACTCCAGTACAAGCATTTTGTATTGGTACAAGCTGCACCACGCACACTAAATAAAAACTGACCATTGGCATCCAGCAACAACCTATTGGACTTTGATATTATAAGTATAGTTACCACAGTCAAATGGGACCGGAGCGTCTTTCCTGTTGGCATCTTGCTGCAATTAGCCTCCAGTACCTACAACGACATACAAAATGTACGTACATAAACTTAAGGGGGGATTTTATTTCCATGTAGCCTACAGAGTTCTGGCCACTTTCACGAATACAAGATGGGGTGATAAATACAATTATGGCAAAATAATTGGGATGGGGAGGTCAAAGTTCACGCCCTTTCCAAGGGGACACACGTCGGGTGCAAGGAATGTTGCGAAACCATCTCTCTTGTTTTGCGCTTTTTATCATGTTCATTTCTGGAATTGGCGTGGTCATACAATTATGTATACTGGGAGAGAGAAAGAGAGAAAACTGTACATAAGTACTGTACAACGCATGGGAATAAACCAACACTGATTAAAATCACTGCCCCCGCCAAAAATAATTCAGAGTGACCAACGTGTCCACTACAATCGGAGACAAAATGGGCAATCTCATTGTTGGACCAGTCGCACCAACCGATGTCAATTGAACGTCAAAATTGTGCTTGCCTATATCGATCAATAATTAATAGATGAAATATTTGATTGACATTGTCACAGCAGCTGATAAATTCGGATGCCAATACTTTACGTCTCCGATAGTACCCCCCAAACCTTCTCAGCACTTTTCCAGCCATTCCAGAACCTGTCCCATTCTTTTTAAAGACGATTTAAAAATAAAATAAAACGTCCAACTATACACGGAGTCGTCCACTGTTCAGTACTGACAGGCGTACTAATTAGCAATCAGCTAAAAACAATTAACAGCCACAAATACTGCTATTTAGCCACATTTAGCAGCTAATTATAATTTTAAGCAGACGCATTCAGTCGAATTTAAAAAAAAATAATCTGCGCAGTGGAAATTACTTAAATGTACCTCTTTCTCATGTTAAGTACGAAAATCGGCTGCTAATTAGCTGCTTTAAAAAAAACGTTCTCATTATGTAGCTCATTTCCGCTCATCATACCAAATATCAGCAGATTAGCTGTTAATTTTAGCAGCGCTATGCAGCCGCTAAATGTTTTTAACGGCTACATCCGGCAACTGCTATACAGGGTGGTCCAAGTTCAAGTGTCGTTTTATAACGGCGATTAATAGCAGTGATTTTGCGATGACGTAGCAGCGACGCGTAAAATGTTCCATTTCGGCGCATCTTCGGCGCAATCGAAGTGGGCAATTTTACACGTCGCTGCTACGTCATCGTTAAGCGCTTCTATTAATCGCCGTTATAAAACGACACTTGAACTTGGACCACCCTGTATAGGTGGATTTTATTTTAACGAACGCAACCGAGTGCGCATCTACACTCGCGCAAGTCCATTGTTGACGCCCCTCTAATGTTCGTTCCAGAGCCTTTGGCAACATCGCAAAAGTGTTTGCGCGAACTATGTTGCGCACTCGGTTGAGCTCATTTAATTAATTTATCCATATAATTTAGAGCATCTTTCCGCATCACTTGTCCCCATTGGACTCGCTGGACAGCTCTTCCGGTCATTGTCACAACAATCAGATCTTCTTTTTTTTTTTCGAGGGTTATTTTTTTTTAGGTACACATTCCTTAAAATATAATAATCTCTCTTCTGTGCAGCGCATCATACTGGGGTATGTACATGTTGTTGTCAGGCATGGTCCGAGTTCCGGTTGGGTCTCTTCCTCTTCTTCTTGGTAGGTTCCAGCTGGCAGGAACATCCGCTTCTGACCTGGATGTAGTCCAGCCTCCAGGGCGAAGATGAGGTCGAAGAAGAGAAAGGGTCGCGCACCAGGGCGTACGTGTACGAGTACTGCTGGACACACCTGGAGAACCTGGACAGCCTCCTCTCCAGGAACCTGCAGGGCTGCTCGGCCACCCCTGACCTGCAGGACACCTCGTAGAATCTCTGCTGGACCGCCGAGTCTCTGAACAGCTCCAGGAGAAGACCATCCCGGTTGCGTCCGGACAAAGGTTCCACCATCTCCACCACGGATGGACAGCACTCCAGGGCACCTCCTCCAGACACAGACTCCTCCTCCTGCTGGAGCATCTCCAGGACCTCCCTGCGACGACCCCTGGACGTCGACGACCTCTTGCTCTGCTGGTGATCCTCCAACATCTCCCAGCTGCTTCCACCCTCGCGGCTCCTGCAATATAAAAACAGAGAGTTTGTCTGTTTGTCCCCGGGGCTACCTAACCCACTTCCGGGCTACACTGACCTGTTGCTCCTGTCCAGGTGATGCAGTCTTCTTGCCCTCGCCCTGGCGCCCCTTCCGTAATTAGACGCAACAGTGCAGATGCAGCTGGCCAGGGACACCACCTGCAAAAACAAGCAACAATTAAGCACACTGTACACACACAGTAGGTCAAGCACACCTGCTTTGCCGCCCGCTGGAAGAAGACCGTAACTCAACATCCACTTTCCCTTGCGGCGAGAAAAAAAGGAGTGGTACCAAAAGCATCCAACAGATGGAGGTGGGGTGCCCGTTCCTTTTCCCACTTCCTTCAACGCCACCTCTTGGTGGCTTTCGGTAACACTTTCTTACTTTTCTCGCCGCAAGGGATGTGGATTTTGAGTTACGGTTTTTTTTCCAGCGGACGTCAGTGCTGGGGGCTACACCGACCCCCTGAGTGGTCAGCAACCCAACGCATTTCCCCGTAGCAATAATTCCGGCCTAAACAAACTCATATAAACTGTTGCTTTGCCAGGGGAAGTCGAATGGGGCAAGCTTCCCATTGAGGTGAGAATTAGGCTGCCAAAAGGGCGCTTCCGTGGGCGTGGGAAATAAGCGGGGGTCGTTTATTTCAAGCCTCTCTGTGAGTCATCTAGCTTCCTCACTCACACTTATATATTTTTCCCAAGCACATAAGTCATATCTGGTCAATATCATTTCATTATACACAAGGGCGCAGTGGAATCTGCTTTTCCTCTTTTGTATACAAACCTGTATACCGGCTTTTGGCATTTTCGAAGTCTCCAACAGGCACAATGGCGCAAAAGTTTCTCAGCTTGGAAAAAGGGTCTTTGAAAGCTTCTTATTCTCACGCCTTCTTAGCTACAGAGCTGCTGGAGGAGGTCAAATAATGTCAACACATTCCCACACCTTCGTGTTCCTCACCTGCCAGGCGACGACCTACGCCATCCAAACACGTACAGTGTAATTACAGTGTCCACAAAATTTAAAAATAAATTGTCGTGGGGAAAAGTTGCGGATTGTTGACTCCAGCAACAATCGTCCCACTGCTATAGTTACTGCTAAGTTAGCAGTGGAAAATTCGACACAGGCGAATTCGGTTGTTGGAAGCAAACAATCCGCAACGTGTTATTAAAATGTGATGTATTACACACACACATAATACCCCCCCCCCCCCAAAAAAAAATGATTTACCAGAGAAAGCCCGCATTTTCAACAATTTATTACGCCAGCAGCTAAATAACTGGACAGTTGTTTGATAAACCGTTGTATGCACACACACACAAAAAAAAGTAGTTTGGATCATTTACTATTCAAAAAAGTCAGCTTCTCATAGTCGTAAATATGCTGGGTTGAATTAACTGCTCACCAAAAAAAAAATGAATTGCATCGGCTCTACATGAATGGTGACATTCCATCGGAAGTTGCGACAAATTGATGGGGCTAAAAGGTGTAGATGTTTACTGGCCACTTAATTTTCTCTAGGCGCTATAGACAAATTCGGTGGCTCCATCATCACTCGACTTTTTTTGCCCTATAAAAACGACTGGAAGGCCAATAACTACATGTTTTTGTTTTTTTGGGGGTGGGTCGTTGTTCCTTCAAGAAAATGAGCTGACAAAGTAGCTGCCGGAGATCCTAGTCAAACTGGTCAATTTACTCGCGGAAAAAAAGGGGCGATAAAAGCATAAAGTGTTACAGACAACACCTTTGATTCTAGTGGAGGCGACAAAATTACAATAAAAACCGATTCATTACACGTGATGTGCTTAGAAAATAATTTTGGCATCCTTGTATGGCTTTCCCTTCTCTCTTTTTTTTCTTGGTTCAATTTTCCTTGGAGAGGATTATCCAACTGCTTGTGATTACATGTCACCAAGGATCAGGCGGCGTTTCTTGAGATCACAATCTTCACGCTCCTGGAGGAATCTGATATCCGTGGTGTCATCACCAAAAGTGTCGTGGGGGTCCTAACAAGTTTAGATTCAAACACCCCCCCACCCAACCAACCATCCAGTAAATCAGCTCTCTGATGATGAAAGCCAAGTGGATGACGATGGACAGCTAGGGTCACTCACCAAAACACATGTTGCAATTGCGTATATTTACAAGCGCCAAGAAAGAACCGTTACGAGCCCCGAGTTCAACAGGATGACTGGCAAACTGATTCTTCCCCCCCCTAAAAGTTAATTGGCTCAAACTTCCCATACTTCAGACAGGGTCCCCTCTCATATATGTAAGAAAGAGAAACTAGTAGCACTTGTCTGAAGGAATTTTTTTTTTTCGAGACTGGACAGGTGTTGACCACTCTGACGGAAGGGACCTCTTCAAACTTCTCCGCGTTTAGCACACAGGCTTCCAAACCTATAGAAGCTTTCTACCGGTCTGTGATTGGCACTGCAAATATTTGCCAATGTATACAAGTCATTCAGAAGTCACGCAGCAGCATCTAAAACGACAGATTTTTATCCTGTGCATGCTTGCTGGTTAAAATTTATACGGCAGCAACAGGTACGCGTAAATCATTTTTTTCCCCATCGCGATAAGTTAAATGAAATATAAAGACTTTGCGTGAATTCCGACGATATCTTACGAGCGCTTCAGCAAACAAAATAATTTTTTCTTCCTTATTACGTCACTGTATACGTTCATTCATACCGAGATAACAAGTCGACAAAATAACCTTACGGCCTGCTGAAGTTTGCTAATTTTTAACGACTAGCAACTATTTATAGAGAGGCTATTCTTCGGAATAATTGGACCTTGTTATGGGCAGCCAATTGTTGGAGCTGGCCAGAGCCAACGCAATGTACAGTGGGTGTGTATATAACAGATCGGGGGGGGGGGGGGGGGGGACAAAAANCAATGACGCTTGAATAATAATGCACAAGCAGTTGACACATGACAGCAATGGCGACAGCCTTGGAAGAATCTCTTCAAGGACGACACACACACACTTTTCTCCCTTCAACTAAACCAACAAGATGTCCCCAAAAAATGCACGTGCACATACCAGAAGTAAGCATCCCGGAGACATACGTGTGGGTAATACACATGTGTGTGTGTGTACAAAAATTTCGTTCCCGATCAGTAAGCCGACACTTGAAAACTATTATTTTGTTACACCGATACCTAGGTGCTATATATAGACCTTTTTTTAATCACGAGAGGACGTCACTCACCCAGTATCCTGTGACGCATCAAGATACGTGTGCGTTTCAGGTATGCGGTACTCGCGGGTACAGGGTGAGCCGACTTGTACACAACCAGTTGGTTTTAATTACGCATTGTTGACGCCCGATAATTTGGAGCCGCAGCTGCTTCTCATTATTATACGCAAGAGTAAACAGATCGTTGCGACAGCGATGACCTTATACGTTGTTGGAAGACAATGCAGCAATGCATCACTTGGAGCTGTACCGTATGAATTGTCCAGTCCGGGACCGGACACAAAAGCGTGCCTGGAAATGTTAAATTTTATATACATACAGGTTGGTGCACTTATTGTTCGTACCAGCAACCTGTTCGAACTGCCAGCTTTCTCTCTTATTTTTATTTAAATAAAATCGCAGACTTGGACAGTGCACCCTGTATGTATGGCACGCATCGGCAGAAAAACTTTTGGACAGAAAATTTATTTTCCATCCCACCACTCTGTGAGAGTAGCTGTGATTAATTGTCATAAGGAGGAATAATCATGATGGAGTGTCTCCCGCGACATTGCTCCCACATTTTTTCCCGCCCGGGGGCGTCATAAAGAATGGTTAAAGTGGATTCGCGACATATCATCTGTCGCGAATATCTTCGCACACACACACACACAGAGAGAACGAGCTGTTCACCCCAGCAACCATTTGAAGCAGTTTAGAAGCCGGTAACGCTGGCAACACCGCATTTTCGTCTTTTGTCGGCAATCACGTGATACCGCACGGCTCCTGATTGGCCGGTTGGGACCACGTGACCGGGCGGCGTTGCCATTTTTTGTTGATACGTACCATAAAGAATCTGAGCAGGTCGCGGTGCATGATGCGAGAGAGGTCGGTGGGTGTCCCGGGGTGCCGGCTGTGATAAGCAGGCGCCTCGGGAGGAGATGGTGCAGCACCACCTCCTCTTTCTCCTCCTCCTCCTCCTCTTCCTGGGCGCCAACAGCACCGCCGCCGCCACGACGCCGTCGGCCACCAACACTCTTCCCTCAGTGATGGAGATGACGGGTACCTCTTGGTCGCAGGCCCTTTTAGCCCAGGTCGCCAACATGAGATTTCGGGCAACGCATGCCCCGTTTCGACGCCTCCGTCTCCTCCTCCCTCCTCCTCCTCCTCCCTCGACGTCGCTTCTTTTTCGCCCCCGCTGCACAACCGACGCCCTCACCGACGACGTCGATGGGGGCGTCGCACCACAATCTGCCGAAAAGAAATTGCCAAGGAGAACAAGTTAGGAACATTCAAACAAAGATCGTGATTCGAGTATACTTTTTTTCCTATCCATAAAGAAATCCAAATTGGACAACAATGACATGGAATGTTGTCGGTCTAATTTCTCGTTGCCAAGTAACCTATTTTTAAAAAAAATGTTATCACTGTTATAGAAACAGTCAAGCACGATTCGTGATTCGAGTAGACTTTTTCTCACTGCCAATGAGATCCCAATTGGACGACAATCACATGGAATTTCCTTAGCAATATTAGAAACATTCAAGCACGATTGGAAAAATCACTCGATCGTGATTCGAGTAGACTTTTTCTCACTGGCAAGGAGATCCCAATTGGACGACAATCACATGGAATGTTGTCGGTATTTCCTTAGCAATATTATAGAAACATTCAAACAAAGATTGGAAGGAGAGAAAAAAATCACTCGATCGTGATTCGAGTATATTTTTTTCCCATTGATAAGGAAATCCAAGTTGGGAGAACAACGACAAGGAATATTGTCGGTCTCATTTCTCGTTGCCAAGTACTCAAGTAGGCCTAACCTAATCATGTAGACTTCACCTTGGAGGATAGAGTGAAAACCGGAAGTGGTGAAGTTGACCATGGACCCTACTTAGGCTCAGCCGAATCCGAAACCCGTTTGCGGTTTAGGCCCTGATATCTGTCCACAGACAGACAGACAAACAGAGCGACTCTATGAGACATTTTTTCCATGAGAAATAAAAGACTTAAGAATTGTGGCTATTGATGTCAATGTGACAAACAGTGACATAGGAGGGGGGAATGGCCACATGTGACGTCATTGATGTCCCAAACGCACGTGTACGGTCCGACACGTGTCATTTGACGCTATTTCCGTCCAGCAAGTTTACTCATACTCAGACCCCCACCATTTCTGCCACTTGTCCTCTAACAGTTTACATATTTCTTTTCCCCTCCTCCACCCAGAGATGGACCCCCCCTACACGAAATATTTTCCTATTAGTCTCCCAGCCACATATTGCGAAAATTGTGTGGGCGTATTGCAGTTCCAGTTCTTGTTAATGACTGATGGTTGTGGTGGGTAGAAAAAGGCTATACTCGCAGCATAGGAAGGGTTTATTGCATCGGTTTTATCTCCTCCTCCGGCAGCACTCAGCCGGGTGCAATAAATACCAAAGGCAAAGAGAGATAAGGTAAATTTTCTTTTTCTCTAGCTCTGTTTTGTGCACTTTGGCCACACTTTCTGCACCAAACTCAAATACTCAACTTCAACTAGAGTTTCCAGGAACAAAAACCCCTCTCTTGGAACAAACACATTGCACATTGCTAATGGGGAGGGTGACTACTTCTTCTTCGCCTACACCTTTTTTGAAAGAAAAGGAAAAACTGCTAATTAATTGTTATTACTAGCGGCGTAAGCGCGATCCATGATTAATTACTGTAATTATAGCCATGCAGAAGTAGCAGCGCCCTTTAATAAAACGCGTCGATTTTCGGCATGCATGCAAACCATCAGGTGAGACAACCAATTAACAGGATTAGAGAAATTACAAGGTACCATCGGCGACATAAAGTCGGGGGGCAAGATTACTCTGTTATTATTCTATATTTTGTATATAAACAGGCACGGAAATGTATACAGTTTATGTCGTGGTTTCGATGGTAAATCCACAACAACTAGTTTAATTTAAAAAAAAGAGAGTTGTTAACCTTATGACGTCAGTACGTTCCATTTACCTGGAGATGAAACGCTTGCTTTTTATATACGCGTGTAAAAGCAGGAATTTTGGAGACGGTGGAATTCAACCCGCAAGAATTTTCTCTCCAATATTGGACATTTACTTCTCTTTTCTTAGGACGCAACCGCAATAAGAAAATTCCAACCGCCGTAATTTTAACCTGCCCGTAAAAATATCGACGGGTTAATATAGTTACTGACGTCATAATGTCAACAACTAATCTTTCGTTACGTGTGTAAGCGTTCTGATTGGCCCACCGCATATTGTTACCGCTACACTTCTGATTGGCCCCTCGTTGACACTGTTTACTCGTATAGGGTTGAGGTCATTTCCATGGAAATACCAAGGAGATTAACAAACGTTCTTCAGCACCGCAGGCCGCAGGCCTAGAAAAATGCTGGCGAAGTGTTTTTCTTCTCTAGCAGGGAGCATAAGAGGCGCAAACTTCTGTCGGCGCCTTTGATGTCCGCGTTTCTCTGTTTGGGGCCGTTGCCAAGGCTGGCGGCCATTTTGAGGTGTGGGCAACGCCAACGAGGTATAAATAGGGTACAGGCAACGCCATCTTTGATGGTTTTGGCTGCCATGGCAACTACACGGCACGAACAGGCGCGAATCAAAGATGGCCGACCCAATTTTTGCCTGTACCCTATTTATACCTCGTTGGCGTTGCCCACAAATGGCCGCCAGCATTGGCAACGGCCCCAAACAGAGAGACGAGGAATTCGAATGTTTGCGCCTCTTATGTAGTATATGCTCCCTGTCTATAGTTTGACTCCCAAGTCCTGAGTTTGTTACCTGAACTAAAGACGTGTGAATGAGATTCCTGAGCAGGGTAGGGCCAGACTTCCTGTTTGCACACAAATTTTTGGACAGCCATTTTTGGCCCTCCTTCTCAGCCAGGTATTTTGAGTACACCTTTTACTTGCATAAACGGGCTGCCCCTCTTTTTTTGTGGCTTAATTGAAATCGTAGTGAGTGTCCCCCCTCATGACACCCTCATCCATCTTCAGGGTGTTGGACTTAATTGACGTGTCAAAGGATCAAGCCACCTGGTTTCCTACTTCAACATGCAGCAATTAATTTTTTGGGGGGGAGGTTCATGTGGCGCCTTAGGTGGGCCAAAAACACCCTTAATAACATGTTCCAACAAATCACTGGGTGCACACACTTTAGAAAAAAGGTCTGAAGGTGATAACTGGGTGCTAATTGGCCACCGCTACACAACCTTATTTTTTGTCTCTCTCTCTCTCTCTGTCATTTACGTAGTGTGTATGTGGAATCCGCGATTTTTACAGAGAGAGCTGATGGGAGGGTGTCAGCCTCAAGGTTCCGTTTCGTTACGGTGGGGGAAGGGGGGAGAATAATAGATGGCAAGAGGGGTTCCGAACCCTCCACTTAGCGGTATGAACGACCGTCGTTTCGGGCTTAAAAACCGTTGTTCCAGCTGACCTTAAAGTGTCGGCCTGCGCCTTCAAACTATCAACAACTCTCCTTTTTTTTCCTTCAAAAGAAACTCCGGAGAACTGCTCTGACTAAACTGGTGAGGATTAAAAAGTGTGCGCATGACACACACCCTAATAAAGCTTAAGACCTTCGCAATTTATTTTTGCAAAACAGCTAAATCCACAAATCATGAAAGTCTTTTATTATGACAATCATTCACTTCCTGTTTTGCATTTGGTTCATGTCTCCTGGCTTATCCCATTTTTGGTGTAAATCGTGGTGTAAATTATGCGTGATAGCATAGAAAAAAAAGGTGAAAGTTTTCGCTGGATAAATGAGTCGAAATGCACTCTTTCCCCACATGAAGTACATTATTAGTAACAATAAATCCTATGTTTTGGACACTAAGATTATATATTTAAAAAGTGCAGTTTCTCTCGAATCAACAGGAGCCGTATACTCATCCAGGTCACTCGCAATCGACTTTGTCGATTGCGAGTGACCTTGATGAGTATACGGCTCCAGCAGTCTCAGTGGTCTAAAAGTGGGTTAGGTAGCCGTGACATACATACCAACAAACTTTCTGCTTTATATAGTGCACAATATTTCAGTACTTGCAACTGCTGATGAAATTAAATACGCCATTTGCGTAATGAAGCCTCAAATCTTTCCCAAGTACCACGTTGCGGTGCAATTATAAAGTTATTCACTCGGCATAATTATACCAAGGCGGGTTGATGCAACAGCACTTCCTTGATTTGTATACGAGGTCGGTTGTCGAGCTTGAAAAATTCCAGGCATGAAACGACTGATGTTCCTAAGTTCCCAAACAAATATCGTGTCGTGATTTTGGTGACACAAGTCTGTCGCAACCTCTGGATTTATTTTATTTTTTTTCCTGCTGGGTTCTACTGACCTTTTCGCTTTCTTTATTGTCTCCCTGGCCGCTGGACAGCAGGCCATAAATCGCTCAGACACTCTAGCCAAGACCAAACACTAATAATTGGTCCGAATTGGAGGTGACGAATGGACCTAACTTCCCCCATGATTGGCGGGATTAAACGCGGCTGCGACCTCCCTAAATCTTTCTGTGGGAGTGTGACAACCATTTGTCACCAATCCCTCCTACCAGAGAAAAGGCCTAAGAATTGGCAATGTCACTGGCCCACACTCCAGAGGAAAAAGGTATTAGAGTTTCTCTTCGTGTGTGGGCCCAAATAACTACACACACTATACCTTTCCCAAGACATTTTTCGCATCTTGATGTCAAATTGAGATGTTTGTAAACGGCCGTGTGAAGCAGCAGCCCAAGTCTTTTCATTCCAAGATGTTTCAAGGGGTTGAACTCCACCCATTGGAAGGATACACCCGCATTTCTTTCCCACCAACATTTTTTTCTTCTTCTTCTCTCTTTCTTCTACCTGCCCTCTCTAGCCACCTTTTTTGAGGCAACAATATCAGCTCGGTATACAAAGAGGTGTTGGAAGCTGACATGGCCACACCAATCTTTTTTTCTCTCTCTCCAAGTGGAAGAAGTCAAGAAGCCTCTTCCTATACACAACAGAACACCCTAAAAACATCCAAAGAATTCCGACACAAACACTGTGCAATAGGTAATTTCAAATGTGTAAAAAAATTACAAACAGAAGCCACTTTCTGGTATGAAATGATTTAGAGTGTACATGGAGGGGCATTGCAATTGCATCTAATTGCTCAAGGCCAGAGCAAAATCGCATGATTGCACAAAATGGGCCAGACATCCAGCAACCTTGACCATTAGTGCGAAAATTTCTGCTGCCTCCTACTGCGAACATCCAATGTTTTGCATTAAGATTATTGCAATTTATTGGCAGGAGGTGTATATGTATGTATAAACTGCGCATCCCAATTCGTATGCCAAGAAAGCATTTTGAAGTGGGCATGGGCTCCATCAGATAGGTAAGTAGATCTGTCTGGCTCCGACCAGCCTCTCGCCCCCAATATATATACACATTTTTTCGAAATCTGTCTTGCTGTGCACATACTCTTTTTTTTCAGGATATCGCATATAAAAGGGGCTTCCTAGATTTTTATAGACGTGATGACGCACGGATTTGTCCCGGAGGACGACCGGATTTTGCTCTCTGCCCGGGACTTGTGGGTGAATATACGTTATATATATCGTTAAAAAAAAGAGAGACCCAGTCCCCGAGACGAGTAGGCGGCAAAGGCGGTGAAGAAAAGCGCATTATCTCGTAGCTCTATCCGACTTTGAGCGCGTGGAAACAAACGCCGCCCGAATTTTCATTAACTCCTTCAGAGCCAACACACACACAAAAAAGGGGGGACCCCATTCATGCCCAGGAAGTCACGAAAAAAAAAAACAATCAGGAAACTACAGACGAAACCATTTTGTACTGCCAACTGTGTTCATTGCAACTATTTCAAAATATTATAAATGAATTCCTGCAATCACATGGCCAGTATCACTCTAAAAATGGTCTATGTAGTGATACAATATTCACTCCTTCCACACTCGTTTTGAGTCAAAATCACTCTATCACTCCAGTGAAAAAAATAATCACTCATTTTGAGTGATAATTTCACTCACTGAAACAGTAGTCTTCCTGCTCATTTTGACGCTTCTTTTAGAGCTGATTTTCCACTCGATTTGGGCATAAATCTTTGCGGAGTGAAATTCACTCAAAAATCTCTCAAAAGTGAGTTATTTTGACTCAAAACGAGTGGGAGTTTGAGCCAAAATCGCTATATTAAATTCACTCAAAATCACTCAAAAGTGAGTGATTTTGTCTCAAAACAAGTGGGATTTTGAGTCAAAATCGATATATTAAATTTATTCAAGTGAGTGATTTTGACGCAAAACAAGTGGCATTTTGAGTCAAAATCGATATATTAAATTCACTCAAAAGTGAGTGATTTTGGCTCAAAACGAGTGGAATTTTGAGTCAAAATCGATCTGTATATAATTAACTCAAAATCACTCAAAGTGAGTGATGTTGACTCAACGAAACGAGTGGGATTTTCACGCAAAATCGCTACAATAAATTCACTCAAAAGTGATAGTGATTTTGACTCAAAACAAGCGGCATTCTGAGTCAAAATCGATCGGTATATAATTTACTCAAAATGACTCAAAAGTGATAGTGATTTTGACTCAAAACGAGTGGAATTTTGAGTCAAAATCGATATATTACTCGTTGCAATTAACTCAAAAAGAGCATTTTTCGAATATTTGAGCGAAATTTTCACTCGCAAATCTCTTAGAGAGATAATCTGTCCAAATAAGTGTGTATACAGATTCCGACCTTCGACTTGTACCAGAAAGGCACAAAATCCTATTGTTTACTCGATATACGTACAACGAAAACACTTAAGGGGGGGGGGNGGGGGGGGGGAAATGTGCGGAGGTTGGTTGTGTGTATATAAGGAAAGGTGACCTACAAAATAGGATTTTTAAAAAAAAAGGATTTGAAAAGAACAAAGCCGCTGTCCCGTACTTGGTGTACTTAACACCTACGGATATGTTGTTCAATGCATACAGATCCGGTTTGGGATATATTTGCATTTATTGTTATGATTTTTCGCTCTCCTTCTTCTCGAGTATAGCGATTACTGAGGGGTCTGATTACCATTTTTATTGCATAGCTCCAGGCTTCTAAGTGCTGGCTGGTACATTCCTTAAAATTTTGCTTCAAATAAAGTCCGGTTGACATTGCTCCAGGGCAAAGTGGGTGTGTTTTGCTGCAGGTGAATGAAACTGTGTGTGTCTGGCTATGGCCCAACATAACTCGTACAAGTATGGTGCAACCACAAGCAACCCCCCTCCCATTGAAGTCAGTCCCGCAGAAGATATAGAGCCAGACTCTCTCAGACCCCGAAAAAGGAGGGTGATGGTCACCACAGATTGGGCAAAAATAAATCCGAAAGGAAAGGCAGGGCTTGGAAGTATCGCAAACCACAAGACAACAAGGAGAGCAAACGCAAAATTTTTGCCCTCATTCACTTTCAGTACTTGACCGAAAAAAAAAGTGCAATCAGCTCCCCCCAACCCACCTACAAAAAAAAAAACTAGAAACGAACCCCCCCAGTCCTATCTGTTGGTCGTGTCCAGGTCTTATCCTGTCCCAAATGCATTTCTCTGGTCCCGGATGACAAACAGCAGCATTGGAAAAACACGACCAAAAGTGTGACCCTCACCCTTATACAACAACCAATCGTAAATCGAAACACTGCTGTGCACAGGTCTTCTTCCGGACAGAATGAATTACTGCACCTTGATAATAAAGAGAATGAAAAAAAAACTAAGGGTCAACATTGTCTGGAAAGGGGGGGGGGGGGGGGAAAAACAGGCCAAAAAAAGGACATTTAACCAATCC
>KZ538297.1:34869-85531 GCA_000934665.2 Catajapyx aquilonaris
GGGGGGATTCTTTGCGGAAATAATTTGTCCCAAATGTGGACAGTCCACACACACAAAAAATTTGTGCACAATATTTTGACCCGGAAGATATGCCAATTTTTTTTTTTTGCAACTGACATGTTGACTTTACGGTACCAAAAAAATTTGCCTGCCGGACTTACGCACCTGTCCGCATTCTAAAGTGTCCACATCACCTCCCGCAGAAATTTGCGAGACCAATTAGCGAAACATCCAAGTACACACTATCGTCATCAACATATCACAACATACGTCACCTACATTTTTGGATCCCCCTATTACCACGAACCACATTACAGGGTGTCCATAAGTATAATTGTTCGACCCAGAAACTATAAAGTGTTTGCTCTCCTTTTAACCTGGTTTCTGGTGCAAACAATCAGTTTTTTTATTGGTCACTGTACAGGGTGGCTCAAAAGTGCCTATGTGTCCACACTTTAGGGTCACCCTGTACATATCGCAGTTCTTGGAAATATTTTCTAAAAAAAATCTCATTTTTTTTCTTCAAAAAAAATGGGTGCTCATTAAGTGTATGGCAGTTAGGCCTGCCGCTGATTGGATAATTAGAGGCCTAGGAACTTCGGCGCCTTCTATTTAGTGGGGGGAAACCGTCCCCCCCTCTCGTAACAACCCACCAATTTTTTGATGGCCCATTCACCAACCGATTAATTGCAACAATCGGCACCTGCTCCTATATAGTTGGAAGACCATCTTAATTGAGACACTGTAGAAAAAAACCATCGCTTCGCTCACATTTTTTTTCTATGCCTGCGGTTAGCGAAACACTCGCTTCGCTCACGTTTTTTATATGCCTGCGGTTAGCGAAACACTACTCGTTTCGCCTCTAATTTTTCTGCGCCTGCGGCGGTTAGTGAAATTCGGTGATTGTTCGCACCCCCTATAGCACAACCTGCTTGGAAGTGAAAGCAACAATACGTACCTTGGGTCTCAAAATTTGTTTGCCGGTCCTTACACTGTTGGCATGTACACTTTGGCAGACGACCAAGTTGTCAGGAGGTTCCATTGGTGACATATAGTCGGCATGCCGCACCTTTTTCTCTCTCTCGGGCAACACTAGATCACTGATGCGCGCGCACTATGTCACCTTTTTTTTTTTCAAACGCGCGTGCGATGCGTGCGATCCGTGCGTGATCGCGCAGCAGAGTGAAGGAAGAAGCTCACTTTGGCTGGCTTGGGGAGCTTCTTGGCTTTTTTGGGTCCCCCCTCCTCCTCCTCCTCACCACCACCTACCACCAACCCTGGCCTCCTACTGATGATGATGGTTTGATGATGCCAAGGCCCGCCCTCACCACTTTCCCATTGGTCACCACAACCGATCACTTTACCTCAAACAGAATGTAGTCACTAAAAGTTTTGACAACTTGGATGTCACCTTTCCCCCCCCCATCAAAATGTTGGCAACATTGTCAGCAACGGTACTGAAAAATACAAAAAGGGGTCAACCTAACCCGAGGGTAGAAGCCCCCCCTTTTTCAACAACAAACAGACCGCCTTTTGCAGGGGTCGCGACAATAAGACACGGCAACAATGCTGCACAGCAATATTGTCACGTAATTGTCAATCGAGTGAGCAGCACTCGAGTGTGTTAACCAAACAATAAGTGTGCAGCAGTATACATCTATAGCTCTCGATGACGTAGCTATATATTTCGCGCGGTGTCCTTTTTTTTCGCGAAAATGCAAGGACCATTGCGTCACGTTTTTTTTGTGAAGCGGTGGCCGTACATTTTATTGTCAAACTAGATGACCTCCGCGTCACATGTGCACAAACACAATTGGCCATGACGCGTGTTGGATATGATCAATCAGATGTTACGTAACAGCGTGACGGGGTGTGACACATGCCAGATTAAATATGGGAATATTTTAAAATATAATTAATATCAGTGTGTATAAGGTCTTGTAGAAGAAGTTTTTAAATTCGCGCACCCACACTCGCGCAGCTCCACATTGTTCTGATAACAACTATATTTGTCAGAGTGACTCACCAAGGGCCCGAAATAATAATTAACAATAAAGTAACTAGTAGAACAAATAATAGTAATAAATAACATTTATCACAAGAGGAATAAAAATATTATTTGTTTTGTTTTTATGAGCTCAATTTAAAATGAACGCAGATGGCAACAACCGCGAAAGTGGATGAGTAGTGGAGCCAATGTTGCAGTTGCCATATAACAGATTTGGGCAAAAATAATAATTAATATTTAAATAAATAAATAAAATAAACTAATATATAAAATATCAATAATGATAAAGAATAACAAATGGTTTATTTTATTCTTTATTAATATTTTATTATTTGTTTTATTATTCCCCCTATGATTAATGGTACAAAAGTTTTTTTCTCAGGAGACCGGGGCACAGTTGGCAGGAGCATGGCAGTGACTTCTTACACGAGGTACCAGATGAAAAAGATTTGGCGGTTTTTTCGATTTTTTAAAATGGAAAGGTCCACTGTGCCCCAGTCTCCCCTATACCATTAAAATAATAATAAATCAACAACTAAATATTAATAAGGAATAATATTGCAATATTAATGATATAATAAGTAAGAATATATTCATGAAAATAATATATTTTTGAATAACTATTAAAAATAATGATGAATTAATAAGATATTTTGAATAACTATTTAAAAGTAATGAAGAATTAATAAATTAAATAATGATGAAATAATAAAATATTGACGAAAAGATAAATATTAATGAAATATTGACCAAAATATTAGTAATAAAATATCGATGAAAAGATAAATATTAATAATATAGTAATAAGGTAAATCGTAAGCCAATAATAGGAAATAAATTACAATTGATAATATAGGTAATCAATATTAATAATTCGCACCTGTATAGCCTCTAAGGTTCGTTCCAAATAAGCCTCGGCAACGTCCCAAACGTCGTCCATTTTGTCCCTCCCTCCAAGCGTAGTGTTGGAAATAAGTGCAAGCGCAGTATACACCCACTATACATACTTTGTCAGCAAAGCATTGATAATGCCAACCGTGCAAACTGCGCGAACTGTGGTGCGCCGTTGCGCTCGTAAAAAATTCATCCAGTTTAGTAATAAATATTATGCATAATGATCTATAATATGGCTGTTGTGTTGTATAATGGTTGTATTGCTCAATTTCGTCCCCCCGTCCAAACCGATTGAGATTCCGGCAGTGTCGTAGCTATACGTCGCCCCCCAGTCGGCGCGACAACAATTATATCCTCCTGCGCCAATCAGAGTAAAACACAATAAACCCCCCCAATCCGACCATATACTGACTTGTGAAAAGGCACAGCCAAATGGACAGAAGGAACCTTCTTGTTTCACTGCCCATCAGGCTATAATTGACTGGAAAAGGGTCATCCTCCTCCTCAACCGACCCCATGTCACACCTTATATACCCCCCCTCACCCAGCAGTGTGTGTGCGCTAAGTGACTGATGGGTGTGGCCTAATAAAACGACCACAAAAATCAGGACTTGCTTTCGCAGCCGGGTCGTAACGAGACTAATGGAGAGACGACTACTGCAGCTATAGATGACTTATTCACTTCACTTGGTCCCAACCCGCGACCCAACGTCGCCAGCATCGCGCTGCTGACCCGGACGCCCACCCATGCTGTAATAGACTTGGCTTATTACAATGCAAAAAGAGAGCCTGCCGCGGGAACAAAAACCCTGATTTGTGATTGTGATGCCTCGATCAACCCTCGCCACTTCACAAATCCCACGACAAGAAGCACCTCCAGATGAATCGCAACCGAGTGCGCACCACAGTTCGCGCAGAGTGCACGGTTGGAATTATCAATGAAATCTGTGAACTTATTTCCAACGCTACTCTTCGGAGGAGGAGGAGGGAAAATGGCGGACGTTTGCAACGTTGCCGTGGCTTTGGAACGAACCTCAGAAGCTGCTGATGTGAATTATTATTATTTATTGTTTATTAATATCATTTTATATTAATATATTATTTATGAGATGTTATTATTATTTTCTATTGATATATTATTTCCTGTTTATTAATATTATTTTCTCTTAGTATATTATTTATTATTTATTAATATCATTTTCTATTAATATATTATTTATTAATATCATTTTCTATTAATATATTGTTTATTAATATCATTTTCTATAAATATATTATTTATTAATATCATTTTCTATTAATATACTATTTATTAATATCATTTTCTATTAATATACTATTTATTAATATCATTTTCTATTAATATATTGTTTATTAATATCGTTTTCTATTAATATATTGTTTATTAATATCATTTTCTATTAATATGTTATTTGTGAGATGTTATTATTTTCTATTGATATATTATTACCTGTTTATTAATATTATTTATTGTTTATTAATATCATTTTCTATTAATATATTATTTATGAGATGTTGTCATTATTTTCAATTAATATATTATTATTCTTATCTATCAATATTATACATTATTATTTTCCGTTATTATTTATGTTAATAGTATTGCTTATCTTAATATTATTTTTCTGTTACAGTAATCTATATTATTTACTCATATCATTATTTATCTACATTGTTTATTAATATTATCTATTAATATTAATAAGTGTGTATATTATTATAGTGTTTATTATTAATTAATTAATAAATATTATCTGTTAATATTAATATGTCTGTATATTATTAGTGTTTATTATTATTTATTAATTGTTAATATTATCTATTAATATTAATAAGTGTTTATTACTATAAATGTATTTATGGTTAATATTCTCAATTTATTTTATTTGGTAAATTTTTATGATACGGTATGTTAATATCATTATCAATTGAAGGGCTCCATGGAAGAAGGGGGTAACTAGATATTATTTATATGTTAATGTCATTATTATATTATTTTATAGGCTAATATTATCTATTATATTATATATGTGTCTATATCATTATTGGTATTATTTCGGCCCCTAGAGATGTAGTAGCTCTGACACCTTTGTTATCAGAACGTTGGAGCTGCGCGAGTGTGGGTGCGCACTAGTTCTCTGCCCTAAACTGTCATGGCGGACATGTCGATCTCTCTCTTTTTAAAAAAAAAAAACATTTGGGAATTGCGGTCGGGTCCCCCCAAAAAATGCTTTACAAATTCTTCCAAAGATATTCTTCCGTCTCCTAAAGACTCCTTTTGGTCCATCATCAACTCCACACAGCATCATCACCATCCCAGCCCCCTGCATCCCAGAATGACGAGTCCCAGTGTTTAATCGGAGGAAGGCCCTCCCCCACAAGAATAACTCCTTCAACGAGAGAGACACACGCACCAAGGCACGAGCACAAAAACCAACAATAATTATTAGCACTCGGACCGATGCTCAAACAATGGGAAGGGGGAAAATAAAGAAAGATCGGAATATTTTACCACCACAACAATAACAATCGCCACTTTTCATATTATTATTGTCCTGCAAAAAATGAGGTCGAGGAGGAGGGCGCCTCGTTCTCTAATAATAATAATATATTCTCTCGAACCATAGACAGAGAGGACCCATGCCCACACAGCACACACAATAAGCGACGTGCAAACAAATCATTTCTTCTTTTTTTTTAAAAAAAAAAAAAAGGAAAAAGGTCCCAGCACAATTATCACTTATTGCTCAATTAACCTGGCAATGATGCGCACCTATTCTGCGAACAACAATTAGTCTTTATTTGCACACATCAGGGAAGGAAAGGTCGCAACCTTTTTTTTTTTTTTGCGATAACAATACCTTGTTATTCTCCCCCGATTCGGGTTTCGACAGCTACCAACAATGGCAGCTAATTAAGGAGGAGAACTGGAAATAGGATTGTTTGCTCTAGAAACCTTTTAATTAAGCAAAAATAAAATGTAATCGAAACTGGTTGTGTTAGCAACGTGGCAAACAAACACAGACCAACACAGGGATTGGAACTGGTTGTGGTTTCAGTACATTTCGGCTTCTTCCGCGTGCAGGAGGGGGGGTCAAAGGTCAAGGTCCATCGAGAAGGTCACAACAATGCAGGGGACAGACTGGGAGTCTCTGTACCTGCAGAGCATTGGATTCAAAAGCATGTGTGGGGCAGCAGGCTCAGGTACATGTCCATTAACTAACTGCGATTAGGTTCCAGTAACGTCGTTGCATTGTTGCAGAGTGTCGGGGTGTGTACCCTTCAGCCACATCCGGATTGCGGCATGCGACTAGAGCCGGTACATACGACACCAACTATCCCCATGGGTACCCGCCTTGCAGCGACAAGCAGTGCTACTACCTTAGCCGTACGTACATTGATATGCGGTGTAGCAGGAACACCCTTTTAATGACCTACAAGTCTATCCGCATTAGACAAAGCGACGGTCGAGCGGACGACACCGCCAGTACCGTTCGTGACAACCTGCAGGAGGCACGACCAGGAAGACCCGAACTGCTACCTGTCCGCCGGCACAGGCATACCAACGTGCGAGGACCAGGACGACGACCCGTGCATCAACAGCAGGTGCGTCGTATCCTGGACACCCACCACGAACTGCCCACTGCGGAAGCACCGGCACTACAACACCTTCTGCTGCGATCACGGAAACTACTCCAGGTACGCCATCGCACCCTGGACATACATGGGATGCTAACAAGTTGACATTTGCAGATACGAGAAGACACCGAGCCCGCAGCATCGGTCTGGACTGAACAACTCTCTGGACCAGTGCCGTCCAGCCCGGATACCCAGACCATGCGAGGACAGCTGCCACCGTCCACCAGCAGTGATCAGCGCAAAGAGTATGTGTCCGCCACATGGCGAGTGCGGTACATGGATTCCATGGAGGTTCCCGGACGCTCCCGAGCCAGGCCGGCAGACACTGGGGGGACCGGTCCCCGTACCCAGAGAGCCCCCGCTGTACCCTTGCAACATATCGGACGGTCATGTGGTATACAGGCGAGACGCGTTGCAGGCTCCTGCGACCTTCTGGGGCGCCTCGGCCCAACAGGTCAAGGGTCAGCCCAACGGTTACCCGGGGTCGACCCCGTTCAGGAACCACCGGCGAAGGATGCCGTACCCAAGCGCAGTGAACCACCTCCACTCTGAGTTCAACCCGCTACCGCCGCTCAAGTACCACCACTACAAGATGCCCAAGAGGGAAGGCACCGTCCGACCCAACCTTCTCTGGTCACCCTAACCTATGACCCCTCCCCCCGCCTGACACAAAATTTACAGTCTCAATAAATTCACATGAATTTTAATTCGGCGTCACAGTTCACTTAGATCCGGACACAAGCCAATCCAGCTCGTAGTGCGGCTCAACGGGAAGGGTGCTGTAGTGTCGGAACGGGTGCTGCCAGTCCCGGTAGTACGTGACGCCTGTGGTCTTCCGAGCGTTCTGATGCCAGTATGTGTACGGCGGTTCGTGGTACAGCGACATGCTGCGGGCCTGAAATAATTTCATTAGTACATGGTAATTGCATGTGACATTATCGGCTCACCTGATGCAAGTTCTTCATACTGGGTATGGGCAGCAAGTACGGGTTCGGTATAGGGGCGACGGTGGTCAGCAGTCCTGGGACCATCACATCCGGGTAGTCCATCCCATGGTAGGGCATCGTCTGTGGTGCAGGTGGCCTCGGAGGCAGTCGGGCCTTCTGGAAAGGAGCGAATGCGTTGACCTCCACCATTCTGCCGGCCGGGACGGTCAACCCCAGGATGGTCCCTTTGCCGATTGGTCCTGCGATGGCCTGCAGGGTTGCCGGGGCCTCCTCGTAGCACCCCAACTGCGGACGGGTCCCAACCAGCAGGTGGGCACCGCACAGCCCACGGCACGCCCCCTCCTGGATGTACTCCCTGCCGTACATACAGTTGGGGTACGAAGCCATCGGGTTCTTAGGGCACCCGCACTCATACGCAGAACGCAATCGGGCCATTTTGACAAGCTTCAAAAAAAAATTTAGCTACCTTCTAATAACGAGTAGTTCCAACCAGCCGAACCATGGAAACCATTGTTTACAGATGCCAAAATAGCATGAATGACAGGTTTTGGCTCAGGTTGGAAAACGTGGGCGACGCGACCACAGGCATTTCACCCAGCTATGAACATAAACCTCATCCTTCCGTCTCGGGAGCTATTTCAAGATATGTTTTGAAAACACAAGCCGAGCAGATCTGCTCACCGAATGACGGGCAACGCCTTAAAAACTGACCACAGATTGTACAGTGACCAGAACAGTTTTATTGACACTACAATATTATTCAACAGCGCATACTATCGCGTTAAGCCCAGAGGCTGAGGTTGGCCCTCCGAGCAAAGTCCTTGTACGAATTGTGGGCGTAGTATTCCCCAAATGTCGGGAAGGGGATGGCCAGGTCATCATCAGATATGCTCCTGAACACCGGCTCTCCGTACAGCGTGCCCACGTCCCATCCAGGCACATCCTTCATCAGATCAGCCTCCACCTCACGGTTACGTCGCAGATGCTTCAGAAACCTGTCGCAAAAATATTTCAATAAGGCCACTGCAGTTCCTAAAAAAACGAATCTGTCAGCAGGCAGCAAAAACACACCCCAAGAAATTCCTTCCCGTTTTTCCCTCCGTCTTTCCTCACCCCTTTTATATATAAACCTGTGAGGAAAACAATCTCGGGAGGAAGGAATGCGGATTCCAAATACCGGTCACCTCCACACATTTCCGGTGCCTGCAGGGTACCTGCAACCCTTCACAGGAATTGCTCAATGCATGTAACCCTTACCCTTGAGATTCCTTTTTTCGAAAACGTGCAGCTACGGTTTGCGGGAAAAGGACCGTTACAGACCAGGGAAACTTACATGCGGTCCCGTTCGGCATACATGAACGGCTGGAGGGCTAGATCCGAGCTTCTCATCTCGACGGCCTGGCGATGAATTTTCTTGTAAGTGAGCCAGTACACGTAGCAAGCCGCGGCCGTCATTCCAGCAAACCCCAGGAACATTGTGTACCCTGCAACGAACACTCGCATCAAAATCGGTTTAAACACATAAACCATGTTGTACCGCTCCATTTATTTTGAAGATCTGAATAATGACCCGTTTGCATACGAGCGATTTGACCAACGATACGCAGCATTGTTTGCTTCCAAAACGCGATCGCTACTTTTGGACACATCGCTCGCATGTAAACGTGGCATTAAACAACATGATCCCCAGCATGTGAAGCTGACAAAAAAGTTGGCCGAATATATAAAATGTGCTATTAGCTTTCAATGCGAATTAAAGTCGTCTTATTACATTTACATGTACAGATCCCTTCCAAGTCAATCCGCAACAGCAATTACAGTGTTTATTAATTTTTATTATTATTGTACTGTATGTTAACCCTGTAATGCCCACTGGGTCATATCTGGCACACAATTTAGTGCAATTTTTGCAATTTTTATATTTCCTGTAAGTGCCGAATTGCACTAAATGGTGTGCCAGATATGACCCAAGGGGCATTACAGGGTTAACTAATTACTGTGTTTATTAATTTTTATTGTACTGTACGTGAACTAATTACTATATTTATTAAGTTGATTGTACTGTACGTAAACTAGTGTTTATTAATATTTATTGTACTGTATGTGAACTAATTACCGTGTTTATTAATTTTTATTGTATTGTATGTGAACTAATTACAATATTTATTAAGTTGATTGTACTTTATAATTGATATTAAGGAGGTTGGCCCAGCATTTGCCATTCAACCTCCAAGGATAGGGAGGGAAGGAAGCGGCTGTGGCCTATTATACGGAAGCGACCCCGGAATTATCCTAGAAAGACCGTGGAAAACATCAGAAAACCACGGCCAAGGTTGCCGGCCCCGGGATTCGAACCCAGGACCTCCCGATTAGCAGTCGGACGCCTTATCCACTATGCCAACCTGCTTCGGAAGTTGATTGTACTGTACGTGAACTAATTACAATATTTATTAAGTTGATTGTACTGTACGTGAACTAATTACAATATTTATAAAGTTGATTGTACTGTACGTGAACTAATTACAGTATTTGTTACGTTTTATTGTACTGTACGTGAACTAATGAGTGTTTATTAAGTTTGTACTGTACGTAAACGAGTGTTTATTAATATTTATTGTACTGTATGTTAACTAGTGTTTATTAATATATATTGTACTGTATGTTAACTAGTGTTTATTAATATATATTGTACTGTATGTTAACTAGTGTTTATTAATATTTATTGTACTGTACGTTAACTAATTAGTGTTTATTAATTTTTATTGTACTGTACATGGAAATGTAGTTATTGTACTGTACGTGAAATTAAGTTAATTAATTTCTATTGTACTGTACCGGTACGTGAAATGAAGATTTCCTTATGAAATACGACTAGTTACCAAAACCGCATGAGAGAGTAAAAATGTGCTAAAAATTCAGCCAAATGGGAACTAACATGCAGTGATAAATGTATGAAAATTTTCCATATTTATAACTGGTAACAACCAGGGTTATAAACACGTAATTTTAGGGGGCGACACTCCAGCTGACATTTTAATCCAACTTATTTCCAGGAAATGTTCTTATAGTGTTCCATTCCAATTTCCATTTCTTTGTCGTCCCCCCCATTGTTCCCACCCCTCCAGTCCTTCCGACCCTCTCTAGACCCGCTTGGATCCCTTCCATTACCGCTGAAGTACTGCCTGGCTGGTATCCTGGCGAAAGGGATGGAGCGATAGCCCCCAGAAGGAGGCATATCCTGCTTCGGCTTTGCCGTTGCGGACGCCATCTTGGCCAGCAGATCGGCCAGTTTCACACCATCAAGTACACGGATGCCATGGTGCGCATGCGTCGTACGATCTCAGGGGCTACTAGAAGGTGTAATCCAGAATGGTAGCCAACATACGGAATCGAACGTGCGAATCCGTAAAATGTTTACAAATATAAGTAGCGTACAGTAGTTTGCTAATTAATTTAACTTAAATGTGGATCGTACGAACGGTTAACGCGATGGTTTTGGCTACCCGGACGTACCGTATCCGCTACTGTAATAGCGTCGTCTGTAGCGTCGTCGGCGTCGCCTATAGCGTCTATAGCCAGATGGCGTCGCCGCACGGTTAGCGTCCCAACGATAACCTCCCGTTAGCCCAACACGAACGCTAACGAACAAACTAACGAATACCGTATCAAGCCTACCGTATTTACCTGTGGCGGTAAGTTCAATTTGGCCCCAAAATATAATTGTCAATTAATGACAGGCCAATTAGCCAACAGCATGTCCATGAGTATGTCCAACCAGCGTAAGAACCCGGAGAGGATCCGGTTCCGTGTTGCGGACCAGATGATGCTGCTGGAGCTGGTCCTGGAGCACAACCCGTTCGAGACGCCATCCAAGTGGGCGCAGGTTCAGGAGGAAATGTGCCGCAGGTGGGGGAAGCCCTTCTCAATACGGCTGTGCCGGGAGCATACGCACCACGTCCTGAAGCAGTTCAGGCGGGGCGACCTTCTCAACCTCCGGAAAGGGCTGAACACGGAGCAGAGCCTGGTGAAGGAGAGTATGCTGCGGCAGGCGGCCGCCATGGAGGACGCCTCCGGAAGGAACGGGAAGTTCGTGCCGTCAACCGCCATGGTGCCCGAGATCGCATATGAAGATCCGGACGCATCCCTCACCGCAGACGGAAACAACCCAGACGGTAAGTTACATCACATCAAATCACCCGAACCTAACCGTGTTACCCACACAGTTGAAATGGATGAGAGCACGAAGCTGGAGAGATCCAGGTGGGATCACGAGATGGAGCTTCGCGAGCGTAAGATGACGCTGGAGGAAAACCAGCTGCAGCTTGAGCACGAAAAACTGAAGCTGGATATGGACCGGTTCCATCTGGAACAACTGGAGCGGAAGGCCAGGCTGGAGATGGAGCTGGAGGAGCGACGCCACCGGCTACGAATGGAGGAGAAGGCGGCGGAAGGAACGCAGCAGCTTAACAAAATGGTGTCGCTACTGCTGGAGAAACTAACTGACAAATGATTAAATTGTGGTGTAACTAGTAATGGTTTATTAGCAAACGTCACAAATTAGACACTTACGGATCAGCCCAACAAGGCGTAGGAACAGGTGAGTCCAGCTTTTAATCGTTAATTTAAGAATACAAAAAAAAGGACATGCCAGCGATCACTCCTTCATCGACTCCTCCGTTGGTCCTTGTGCCTGCGGCGCCGTCGAATCCCTATCCTTCTTCTTAGATCCGGACACAATGTCGTCGATTCGAAGAAGCAGGATCGCAGTCTGAAAAACATGCGTTGTACTTCCTGGTTCATTACTGTGTACCGGCGGCTTACCTCAATCGCAGTCTTGTACGTCTGCAGTTTGACGGCAAGCGGCTCCCACACGCCCTTCTCGGCCATGTCAGCCAGCTCGCCACTCTCGCCATCGATGCCCCAAGTAGCCCCGCCGGTCGCATGCTTAGCCCTCAGTGCCGTCAAACTCCTAAGCGCGTTCCCGCCGCAATTGTGTGCAAGCGTACGCGGAATGACCTCCAGCGACTGAGCCAAAGCGCGGTATGGCCACTGCTCAACTCCAACCATCCCCTTCGCTTTCTGGCCCAATGCTTGCGCTACGGACATCTCTACAGCGCCGCCGCCTGGCACAAGTCGGGGGTTAAGCCGCAGGTTACGTGCCACATGCATCGCATCCTGCAGATTCCGCTCGACCTCCATCAGGATATCCTTAGACGGCCCACGCAGCAGGATGGTGCAAGCTTTCGGCTCCTTGCAATCGACAACGAATGTGAAGTACTCATCGCCCAACTTGCGTACTTCGAACAGGCCAGCCTCTGTGCCAATATCCTCCTCGCGGATCTCCTCAGTGCGGCTGACAACCGTCGCGCCGCACGCCCTCCCGATGCGGTTGTTGTCGGTCTTCCTAACACGTCGAATTGCAGTGATTCCGGCCTGCACCAGATAATGCTGGGCCAGATCGGACACTCCCTTTTCCGTGAAGACGACATCGGGCTTAGCGCGAATGATGTCAGCGCAAACACGCTGGACGTACTCCTCCTCGATTTGCAGGATCCGAGTGAAGTCATCCTCCTTCATGATCTCCACGTTGGTCTGTGAAAATACATATTGATAAGTCATATCGATGCGCATACTGACAGTACTCACCATGCTCTCGCCTTTCTTATACTCGAGCGAACAATCAAGCAGAAGGATCCGGGGGTTCTCGACCTTCCGCTTCATCTTCGGGTGGGTCACGTCCTTGTTCAGCATGACCCCCGATAGTACCTCGCAGTCGTCCAGTGTCCCGCCGGGTATCTTCTCCACCTTGGCGTACCGCTTGATGTCGATTTCCTTCCTGTCGCCTTCCTCCAGGCTAACCTTCTTGACAGCCTCCAGGGCCATCCCGCACACCATCTTGGCCCACTTACCGGCCATCTTCGTCCCCAGGCAGCTGTTGACCACCTGGGTCACTCGATCGGTGTCGGTCAACTCCAGCGGGATTGAAACCTGCATTTGGAGGAAGCGGTGTAACCAGTGCGGAGTGAAACGGATTGTACACAGTACCTGTTCTGTAAGTATGTTGATAGCGTCCTCCAGTGCCTGCCTGTACGCCCGGATCAGCACAGTGGGATGCATCTGCTGCTGTAGAAACTGCTCCGCAACCGCCAGCACCTCCCCGGCCAGCACCACAACCGAGGTGGTCCCATCGCCCACCTCCTCGTCCTGCGTACGGGCGATCTCAATCAAGGTCTTGGCAGCCGGATGCTGCACCGTGATCTCCCGAAGAATAGCGTTCCCGTCGTTGGTCATCACAATCCCGCCCATGGGGTCCAGCAGCATCTTCAGCATAGCACGAGGCCCCAAGCATGTCCGAATCACATCCGCTATAGTCTGTAACAAATGGGATTTCAATAACCCAAAGCTTCGCACCGCAATTAGCCATTTTGTGTAAGTCACAATTTTTACTTTTAAAAAAATATTTAGGCTAGGGCTGGTCAACGACCCGGGTCAAGCCGACCTGATGGGGGTTGTTCCATAACCACCCTTATACGTTCATTCCGGCCCGTGTGTCTGCCCCTGGGCCAACCAACTGATGTTCCATCCGCCCCTGGGCGAGCCCCACCCACGTGCAATCCTCTCACCTTTCCAGCCCTGATGTTGTCCGCCTGCACCTTCTTCCCCGACTCCCTCTTCACGTTCTGACCTGCAAAAGACGACGGATTAATCACCCTACGTGTTCCCCAGTGTTTGGTGGGCAAAGATGGACTTACTGAGCACGATAATCGGAGCCATTCCGCCTTGCATTAGTGTGTGAGTCACGCTTTTTGTAGAATCGAACACGCCTTCTTGTTCTCGAACTTTTCCTTGTTCGGAAAGGAAAGAGTTTCGTCCGGTTCCCACCAGGCGGCGACACCGTATGTGCGCATGCGCTATGGCCACTTCATACGGTACGCATGCGTTCAACGGGATAAACCTCCCGCTGATAAACTCAGGGCCAATCGTATTACAGGTGTGGGGCATACGAACCAATCATATTGCAGCATGGTTGAACACTAGTACGTGCAAACTGCGTCCAACAGGATTTACACCTCCCGCAGAATACACTCAGAGCCAATCGTATTACAGGTGTGTGCAATGCGAACCAATCATATTACAGCTTCGTTGTACACTAGTACGTGTAAACTGCAGCCAACCGGATTTACCTGTGCCACGGATACAATCAGAGCCAATCGTATTACAAGTGTGTGCTATGCGAACCAATCAGAGTGGAGCATTATCACACACTAGGACGTGTAAACCGAGTGAAAGGCGCGATCGGGCGCGATCCAAACGTGATCCAGTGCGCATGCGTTAAACCGGGTTTACACCTCCCGCAGAATACACTCAGAGCCAATCGTATTACAGGTTTGTGCTATGCGAGCCAATCAGATTGCAGCATTATTGTACACTAGGACGAGTAAACCGCGTCCAACCGGATTTACACCTTCCGCGGAATACACTCAAAACCAATCGTATTACAGGTGTGGGCCATGCGAACCAATCAGATTGCAGTATGGTTGTACACTAGGACGTGCAAACTGAGCGAAAAGCGCGAACAGTGCGCATGCGTCCAAACCGGATTTACACACATACCACCGATTCACTCAGAGCCAATCGTATTTCCGATTCGTTCTATGCAAACCAATCAGATTGCAGCATGGTTGTACACTAAGACGTGTAAACCAAGTGAAAGGCGAGTGCGCATGCGTCTAAACTGCATTTACACATACCACCAATGCACTCGGAGCCAGTCGGATTGCCGGTCTGCCCCATACGAACCAATCAGATTGGAGCATTATCACACACTAGGACGTGTAAACCGAGTGAAAGGCGCGATCCAAACGTGATCCAGTGCGCATGCGTTTAACCGGGTTTACACCTCCCGCCGATACACTCAGAGCCAATCGTATTACAGGTGTGTGCCATGCGAACCAATCAAATTGCAGCATGGTTGTACACTAGGACGTGTAAACCGCGTCCAACCGGATTTACGCATACCACCGATGCACTTAAGAGCCAATCGGATTTCCGGTGTGTTCCGTGCGGACCAATCACAATGTAGCGTGGTGTCACACTAGAACGTGTAAACGAACTGAAAAGCGCGAACTTACAAATTCAGTAACTGAGACAACACTATTTGCACTGTAAATAAATTGCAAAAATTAACACGTGTATACACCTTGTTCCTCCTGCCCTTTACCAGCCACCCAAAATCCAGGCGTGTGCTCGCCAGAAAAAAAAGGACCGCCGCATCATTCTTAATGCCAGAACAGCTGTTCACATACCGGTACTTGCATAAGAGCGTGGCGAACACAGCATGACCACAGTGAGTGTACGCAACAGCACTTTTGAATTACGCCGGTGCATTCAACTGTCCTCTCGTTATTAGCCGCAGCAGCAGCAAGAGACCCTGGTGTTGCTCAGTTCCATGATGCAGAACGTGCTGGACAGCATCCAGGACGTAATGAGCATTGCGCTGGAGAGCAACCTACACGACGACATCAAGACTGCCGTGTCCATGTGCATACTGGAAGCGCAACAGATCATGATGCAAGGTCAGGAGCTGATGCAGAGCGGCCTGCTGGCGATGCAACCGCCGTGATCACCCCGCAGCGTGTCGCACTGTGTCCCAGACGTATAAGGTGTTACGCCTTAATCAAATCTCACGACCCGAAACATTACTGACAGTACCCTGGAATTTTATTGATCAGAAATTCGTTTAAATAAAATTAATGACATTTTTGTAAAAATAAACCGCAAACTGTACACAGCACTTTCAAAATATTGATTCACAGGGATGCTAATCGCTTCAATTATTTTTGTATGTTTAAACTATCGGGGGGGAGCGGTCATTGGCACATTTTAATCAGCTTCGTGCAAAGTCACGCAAAATATCACAGGGGGGGTCCTCGAACCGAGCACAAGCACCGCACTAATTAAGCACCTAATCACTTCACCCGTGTCCGGCTGAACAAATCCTCATCCTCCTCTTCGTCGCTGTAAATCTCCGGCATCTTGACCCCACCAGCACCGTTTATGACCTTGTACCCCACTCGACCCCTGCTCCCCCACTGTTGCGAATTGTCACTCTCCCCGCCACTGGGCTGGACCCACCTCCAGCACAACACGTACGCACCGAGCGCCACCACAATCCCGAAGTTGACTCCCAGAGCCAGCAGGAGCCAGAAGTACCACCGGTCGCTCGACTGCAAGTTCCTCAGGAGCGATCTCGGGTAGCACAGTCCCGTTACGATATCCGAGTCCTCAGACTGGGGAGTGGTCGCTCCTTGCTGCTCCGATTGTTGCAGCTGAGCGTCTCCGTAGCATAAGACGCACTGGTAGTCGTTGGGGCCTGTGCATGTGTGGCATGAGTAGTGGCACGGGATGCATGCGTCCGGGGATGAGAAGTCTTCCGGTTGGTGGTACAGCGGGAAGAAGTGGTCCGGACAGGAGCTCACACACGAGGAATGAAGCAGGAGGAGCCCCTCTGCGCATTCTGTAACGACAAGCGGGGGGGGGGACGGAAGGCGGAAAAGTACATTAGTCAAATGGTCTCATCAACACCGGGAAAAGTACCGAGATTCTTCAATGCAGCACTGCATGAACTCGGGCACTACTTTGCACAAATTTTGCAGAAAAATGTACGCCATTCGCACACTGCATCAAAGAAGCCCATGTCCAAAAATAGATATATACAAAAAATGTACATTCCCAAATATCTTACAAAAAAATTAAAATTTGTACACAAACACGTTAAAATTAACAATGCAATGCTAAAAAAAAACACCAAAAATCATACTTGGTATTACAAACATGAAACCAACAAATCATACTGTACACCATGCAGTTTTACATAGTACTGCATGCGTTCCGTTCTACAATTGACATGATCATATTTTTTTTAAAAAAAAGTGTCTCATGCTCAATCGTGCACTTGACGCCTCGTTTCAAGACCTAACCGCAAGCAAATCGGCTGTGATTTTACAGCGTTTAAAGCAGGGTGAACTACCCATGCAGCAAACGGAACTATGTTAACTCACCCAAACTTGTCCCCCAAAGGCTCGGTTCGTACAGGGTAAGGTAGAGGACGGAAAAATTTCGAAAACTAAAAAAAGACCGGGATGTACCAAGTGCCAGGAAATATGTACAAAAAGCGGTTAAGAGCATAGAGCGAGAGAGACTATTAAGGAAGTGCTAGGTAAGTGGTGAAAAGAACTAACCTGTGATAGGGTGGGTGGGTGAATGTGTGAGTTCCGCACTTGCCCCCAACACCTGAGAAAGAAAAGCCCCCCTGCCTTCGTCTGGCACTTGGCTGGATGGGGAATGTTGATTCCGAGGGGGACTAAGGATCGGACGAGGTAACCGCTGGGCCAGCCATGGGGCAGGACCTGCTCTCCACCGCAAGTAAAAACATCGCAGCGATACCCCCCCAAAGCACAACCTAACAAAAAGTCGTGGGGAACGCGATCCCATCAAACGCAACCAACCTTAGGAAAAACTTTGGTTTTTATTCCCATTTTTCAATGTCCCTGCTATACAAAAAAAAAAAAGAGAGACACATACTCCTCTTTTTTTTTCTTTATGTAAAGATATGTCTGCACAATAAACAACAAGAACTTGGAATAACAACCACAAGTTTGGGCGGGGAGGGAAAGAATGAGGTACGAGTTTACAATAATTCTATTTTATATTACCGGCATGTAATCATTAATAAATATATTAAAATTTGATGCTTGCAACATGCCTCCTGATTGGCGGCTAGGTATATTTGAAAAAAACGGTAGATTTTACTGTCCGTTTCCGCGTTAAAGTCGACCTCTTTGGAATGTGGGCAAAGAACTGCTGAGTCCCCCAGTCGGCCCCAATCACGACTCACTTGCAAGCACCGGAATACTGGTAGGAACAATAAGGCGAAATTACACCTACAAAAACAAATAATCTTGCTGTCCGCCCACCACCACATGCAACACTTGGGTGCGGACCTGGGTGCGGATGAGTCTGAGGTGGGGAAGGAGAGAGAAAAAGGTTACCCCCTAAAAAGTGAAAACCATTCGGCACTGCATGTGTGTGGGTCTCTTCTCTCTCAAAAAAAACATTCCGTCTCTCTATTCTCGAGAGACTTCGTCATGGGTTAATAATAAAGTGTGATGTAACAAGTGGTGCTGTGTTTTTAACCAAAAATTTTGGTTATTATTGTCCTCCATTTCACTTTGTACTGGAAAGAAAACACTTGGGCTAATAAATTACAATCGTCATTAGAGAAAAACACTATTATACAATTCGCTTTTTTTAAAATTCCCCTGATCAAAGTGGCTCACTAAGTTTTTGCGCCTTAAGCTACAATATTGATTTCATTGCTGATCGATTTGCGTGTGTGTTTTTGCACACTCGCCCTTCTAATACTGCTAAATTTCCACAGCTCAGAAAAAAACAGTTAGTCGTAAACTAAAAACATATCAGCTACTGCCTCGCAAAAATCGTAATGGAATAGTACTCAACCTAAATTATTAACATATCCGACGCAAAGGTTTTCAATCTTCCTTCCAGTCAATTAAACAAATAAGCCACCGAACGAAAGCAACGTTTAAAAAAATACTCAATGCACAGATTACGCCTTTCCCGCCGCAAAAACAACAGATTGAAAACCGCTGCGTACGACACACATTGGCACATACACAACACAAAGAAACAAACGCTTTAAGATTTTTTTAAACGAGTGCAATGTTGGCACTATGTATGCAAGATCTGCTCACTTAACGAAGCGCTGCTATTGAAATCGTACACACCAATTACAAGCACCACGACACAGTTTTTTTTTTTTAACAAGAACGTCCCCTACAAAAATTGTTACCGATGAGCTCTTAAGTTTAAATGCAGTCCTTTCTTGTTGGCACAGGAAAAAAGTTTTAACATATACACCAGACGCAAACAAGTTTGGTTGGGGGGAAAACACCAGGAGGAAACAAAGCACCCGATAAAAAACCATCTCGTTAAGCGAAACGAGACGATAGAATCAGAGCAGGGGGGGGAAATAATCAGTCTTGAGAGGCAGTTCTTGGATGGAGAGAAAACAAGGAAGCCAGCCATTTCCCCTCGTTTAAATTACACAGAAAGCTTCAACATCGTTAAAATGACTGCAATTGCGAAATTAAAACCCGTGTTAAGTGCGATAAAATTTGTGGATCCAGCAACAACTCTTGCCGTTAATAAACACAAAAACAACCAAGCACCAGCTACGTATCCAGGGGGGGAAAACTCATCTCCTGGGGATTCCTAACTATAGGAAATTGTCCTAATTAACACCCTTTTTTAAAGATATGAAAGGAACACTGGATATATTATTATAATTAGAACCCATTTCCAGTTAAAGGGTCATTTTTAGAATGATATAAATTTCAGAAGGAATCGACACCATCGTGTGACTTCAGTCTCTTTCCCCCCGCACATCTTTTTTAATTAATCCCAACTTTCATGGTCGTAAGCGTCACTTTGCAGTGTCCTGCCTCTCAAAATCTGTCTCGAACAAACACTATTTTATATACACGAGTCGCTTAATCCTGTCCACCCTATTCGTTATAATATATCTATATATATTTATATCTATGCAGCCATTATTATTTATAATATACTTTATGTACACAATCACAACCACTCCATTCATAATTTGTTTAAAAAAAAAAAGTGTCGATTCGATGAATGAAAATAAACAGTATAAAAATAACAAATAATATCGTGGGTCACATTTTCCGACATGGCTGAGAAAATTATTATAACGTGATTTGAAGGGTGGGGGGGAAATAAACAATAAGCACGATTTTGTCTTTAAAACTTTAGCTTAAAAAATCTTTGGTGTGGTGGTGATGGTTCATAAGCCGTTTTGGCTTAATATTTCGTTTCTTTTGAAAGTGTTTACAAACAGGAACTATTTTTTTTCTCTCGATTCTTGCTGGACAGTTTTTTTTTCAAAAAAAAAAAAAACAAGTTTCAGGTGTCCCGAAAAAAAGAAAGGCAAAAAGTGTCTCTCTAAGGCAGGAAAGATGTATGCGTGTGTCCGAAGGACAGCACTTTGCATAAGGGGCATAAAAATGAGTTAATACTTCCTTTCGATCCTCTTTCTAATTTTTTTTTTAAACAAAAATGTCAAGCAGACATTTTCGCGCCTTTAAAAGGCACCCCAAAAAATTTTGGGCTTGGCTCGGGGGTGAAGAATTACTTAAAACAAAAAAAGAATTTTATTTTTTGAGCAAGATTCAGAGGGAATGTCACGAGACGTGAAACATCGCTTCACAGGAAGGTTATTTTTTTGGGGGGGATATTGTTCGTTGCAAAAATCTGGAACTTGTTATTGTATAAAGAGGAAGGTTTTTTAACAATGAGTAAAACTTATTTCACCCGCACCCTAAAGGGGGAAACGAAAGTGCTTTCTGCATATGCCGCCTGCCTCCCTTTTTGGCATCAACGTTTCAACGCTACTCACAATAATCGCGACCCTTTTTACTATCCGCAAATTGAGAAAAACAAGGGCTGTCCAAATCCAAGTTAGTTCGTTACTGTGCCCTTGACGTAATTACTCGTTTCGATGCCTCCTACAATATTACAGCATGAAAAAAAATAAATCAGCCACTTCTAGGAAGTCAATGCAACAATGGTGGGGGAAATTATCCCCCCACATCGTTTTTTCTTTACCACAGTATAAAACCTGTCCCCTCGGAAAATGTCCAAAAAAACTACTGAACGTAACATCTACACACATCTAGTCATCACATTCAATCGATATAGGTTGTTGTGTCAATTTACAATAATAGCCCACCGACAATTTTATTAGTTATTATTCATCTTTTTTTTTTAGCGCTTTGAGTCAAACTTCCTGGTTTGCAAATCCTCCCCTCTACGTCTTTCTCTCTGTTTTTTTTTTTTTTTTTCCTCCCCTGCCATGGGGGATGAGCCGAACTATTCCGGCTCGAAAAGAAAGGCCTACAACAAACCCCCAGCAGCTGATTTGAAAAAATGAGCAATAGTCTAAAAAGTCTTTCCCACAAGTCTCTGCTGCAATTTGTTTTTATTTATTGTATATTAAAATGGTTTTAAAGAGATTTGAAAATGGTTGAAGAGGAGATTGGAGCTTAAGAAGAAGAGTGAAACTTGGATAGAGTTGGACGAAAACTGAGTTTGGGTTGCTATGAACCTGGGGGGGGAACAAAAAGTGCTACTTTTTATTACCGCTTCTCAATTCCCTTTCTGCTAACTTGCGACAGCTGTTTTCACGTCAATTGGCAGTGGTTATGTGGCGTGTTATTTTTTCTTCCCAAAAAACGGACGGGGATGCTCGCTACTAATATTCCTCGCAATAACTACCTCGGCTGTAAGTAACAGTACCTGACATACCCCTCAAAAGTTGGCCACCTCTTTTTTTTTGTCTGGTGCCATTACTCAACAGCTCCAGGAATTGAGCTAACCTTCCCCTTTTTTTTCTTTCAACAATTCTCCCTAATGTCCATCATGCTCAACCTCCTCCCGACCACCAACACCACCACTGGGAGCCCCCACGCTCTCAAGGGAACTCAACTGTTCCCCGCCCTGTTGAGGAATCCTGCTGCATAGACTTGGGACACAAATAAAACGGAAAGGCACCAACCTAAGCAGGCCCCTGAATCCGATACCTTCTGGCACAAGGCTGCTGCAGCTGCGGAGGAGGAAGAGGAGGTGATGCTGCTGCTCCTTCCCCCGTTCTCCCCACCCTCTCCTGCCCTCCCACTAATATCGGGGAAGCCCTGTCCGGATGTGGAATGGTGGGAGTGGCTTCCGTCACGTGTCTGGTGCGGCTGCTGGTCCAGCTGCTGCAGTTCCGATTCGTCTGGCGGAGTGTCTGGAATGTCCTCCAGTCCCAGCGAGGAGGGAGGGGAGGAGGATGGGGAGAATGAGGAGGAGGCAATGGCAGACTGCTTCTTACCCGGCACTTTGTTGGCGGACGGATCCGAAGGAGGAGGAGGCACAGGGCCTGTGGCCGTCTCCGTGCCGAACAATGCCACGTTCCAGTTGGCCAAACTGCCTGCAGGGGACAGCAACACACATTAGCCAACATTCTCACAATATCAGCTGTAGTTGTTAACGAAAAGAAAACACTGGCATGCTATGGCTATCCTGTGAGGTAACATCCCTTCAAAAGTGCGTACTTATTCGATCATACTGCTCCTGAAGACATCAAGGCAACACTAACAATCATAGGTTACCAATGAACATGCTTATTAAAAAAGTACACAACATTAGTTTAAAAATATTTTAAAAAACACCCATGCACCAGTTAGAAAATATTTCCCATCCGCAAACAATTTGAACATTAAAGCTGCGGTTACATGAGAGCGATTTTGATCAGCGTTGAGCGGCCAACCCAATTGTTTGCTGCGAAAGTAACAATCGATTTTGGTCCCCAAACAATTGGGAGATTCATTCCCCAGCAATAACATCGCTGATGAAATCGTTCTCGTGTAAATGCAGCGATGTTGCAGCAATTAGCTATGAGACCAATTGTTTGGGTCGAAAACAGTACATTGCTGATAAATCGCTCACATGTAAACGTGGCTTAAAAATGCCAGCCTGGCCAACCCACACTGAATCCAGAGTACTTTTTTTGTTTAAATTACTGAAGGTGCGCAATTATAGTGTTATTTTCTGGCGCTCGTACTCCACATGCACCATGCTTCACTGGAAGAACTGCATGAGATTAAACTCCCCACATTCACGACCTTACTTTAGGTACGTACTCGACAACTACACCTTCATTCGCAACCGCACAATCACTACTCACGTGTCATGCACACAGTTAGACACACAGTCATGCAAGCAAGCATAGAACGAAAAAGGAGTTCTGCATCCTCCTTGCCTGGCTTGTGATGCTGTGAGTCTGACTGCTCCTCATGGAGGAGCTCCACCACCTTGTTTGCAGGCCTGATCGGGGTGGGTCGAGAGGGGGCGGGAAGAGGCGGAGGGTAGGGCGGAGGAGGCGGAGGCGGGTAGTACGGGGGAGGCGGAGGGAGGTACGGGTGCCAATGGGCAGGTGGACTGTCGTATCGCTGGCGCGGGTACGTGTAGAACACATGGTGGTACTCCTTTGGGTACTGGTAAACCGGGGTGTGGTACGTGGTGCTGGGAGGTGGCGGGGTTGTGGTCGTGGTGGTGGGAGGTTGGGTTGTCGTTGTGGTCGTAGTCGTCGTTGTAAGCCGACCCCTTCCCTTCCCGTACCCACTGTTGCTCATGTTCTTGGCCTTGCTGCGGTTGATGTTTCGAGCAGGGGCGGTACGGGAGGGCTGCTGGGGAAGGCGCTTTGGGATCGGAAAACGGGCAGAGTTGTGGGGCGGAGGTGTCGGTGGGGGCGGAGGTGGCTGGGTGGTGGTAGGCGGGGGCGGAGGAGTAGCCAGAAAGGCCTCGGGATTCTCCAGGGTTCCATGCAGGAGGAGAGACCACTCGTGGATCACTGCACGACCTTCGCATCGTTACATACGACGAGTTAAGGAACGGTCGGGGAAAAGAAGTGAGAGAGAAGAAATTATGTCCATTATTATTAACCCACCACCGCAACCATCAGTTAGCAAAATTTCTACTTCCAGCTAATTCCCAACAATTAATTTAAAAACCAATCTATGTGCAATGCTCAGAAAAGGCTGCCTGAAAGGATCCCAACAATGAGAGCAGTAACAGTGCAGGCAGTCACCAAACGAGTATTGTAATTACATTAAATAAAATACAAGTTAATCCCCAGATAGGTACAAGCAGCACGTACTCAATTCGACAGATATTCAACACTGTAAAACGCAACATTTTCCACGGCTTGCCAGGTTACTCTTAAAGAGGACTTCACGCTCCTGAAAAGGCAATTAAAAGCAAGCCGTCTGGTACCCAACACCGACCTGCACACTCTCTCGCATTGTATGTAACCGGTGCTTTGTACTGACCTGTGTACCTCCCTTCGTTATGTATCTCCAGGGTCCAGACCCCGATGGGACTCTCGCCCCAGCAGTGAACAGTCATGAAAGGCCACGCCTGGAAGCCAGCCCTGGAGTTATCATGAGTGCGCCTTGCAAGAAGAGTCGACTTGGTTCCGGCTGGGGACGTCAGGTAAATCTGGATATCCCCACGACGACCAGCGGACAAGCTCACCTTCGCCTTTTATAATGCGCACACATGAGCAAACATGTCGGTTTAAAACAGTCGTTGCCAGCTCACCTGAACGTGCTCCAGGTAGTTGACACCAGGACAGTGAAGAACCTGGAGCTGAAGTGTCACCTGGCTCTTGGCCGGAATGAACTTATCCACATGCGGGGCTGGAATCTCGCACTTTCTCTGCTCCGGAGCCGTCTTCCAGATGCGAGCCAGCTTAACCATGGCCCCCGCATCCATCAGGCCGTACCCAAACGAATGGCTCACTGGAAATGCGGAATTCCATTAATATGGACAAGTCGCCTACGTACGCAGCCACTTACCATTCTTCCCAACCCCATTTATCTGCCAGTCTGGCGCCTTCAGGTTGGCAGGCTTGGCCGTCCTGACAACAATGTGCTGCATGTCCCTCCAGGTCAGGTTTCGGTTGGCATGCAAGGCCAGAGCACAGATCCCCGCAGCCAGAGGGGCCGAGGCGGACGTGCCAGTGTGACTGGACGTGCATGAGTGATGAAGGTCGGTGGTCACTATCTGCTTCTCTCCTGGCGATCCGCTGGAGTAGGTGGTTGCCAAGGTGGAGCTGCAAGCCTCGGAGTACCACGGAACCATCCCGGTCTCTGTCGCACTGCTTATGCTCAGAGTCCATATCGAGTTTGTGTACCTGTAAGGTTGCAATTATATAATTAAAAATGACAACAATGCCATCAGCGACTTACCCATCGCAGTTGCAGTTGTCATTGTCTCTTCCGCCGTTTCCAGATGCCCATACGAAAATCGAGCCTTTCCCGCCTCTCCCTTTGGACACCCCTTCCATGAACGCTCTAACAGCGAGTTCCCCCGGCCCATCCACAGTCTTCCCGTCGTCATCCGGGCCCCACGATGCAGAGTAGATGTCAATATGCTGCGGATTGAGGCTCAGAGATCGGGCTTCCACCGCATCAGTGACGTCCCCATCCAGCATACGCACTCCTCCGACACTCGCCTCGTACGCGACTCCAACTGCACAGAACGAGTTGTTCGAAACGGCAGCCACTTCTCCAGCGCACCTGGTTCCATGGCGGTTTGTGTCTATCAGGTCATAGCGAGGCATCGGGTCTTCATCATGGCTATTTACATCATAGCTTGCAAGGGGATCCTATTGCACAAAAAAAAAGAACACTCGAGTCTCTTTACATCCCACCGAAAACCGTCATTTATGCGCATATGCATTGATTCCTGAAGTCGCATTGATCAACTGTTTACAGATCATGACCATGAAAGCTAATGAGGCATGCCGACTACATTCATTCTCAATCTGCCTACAGTATAGGCTGCTCTCAGCGCATGAAAACGACAAGTGCACTCACGTAGTTTTTAACAATGTCCGGATGATCCTTCTCCAGGCCGTCATCCAGAATAGTCACCACCACTCCCCTTCCAGTGACATTCTCTTCCCAAGCATCCTTCACGTTCATATCAAGTCCATTCCCACGGTTCTGAAAAATTAATATGTCGACAGATCACTCTCATACAAGTGCCGATTAGCACGAGTTGAAAGGAATAAGTGGATAGTACTTACAAGATACCACATCTGTGGCCACCTCGGATCGTTGAAGTTGAACGCTCTGGATTTCCCACCCCTCGCTGCCCTGCTGCTGCTGGGCTTCCAGTCATGGCTCTGGTAAACCACAAAGTCCCTCTTGACCCTCCTCTTGGCCCGCTGCTGCTGTGCCCACTCAACGCCGCCTTCCGTCGACAAGCGCTCATGGTACTCGACATTGGCATCCGCAGACCGCCGGTGGATCCCAGGGTGGTGGAAATGGTAGCAGTTGGTGTGGATCTAACGTAAAAGGCAAAAACATGAGCTGCTCAACTCGGCAGCTGACCTTGAACCAGACCTTCATGTTAAGCCGGTTCAGGTTGGCTAATCACATGAAACTCCTACGAAGCTACCCCGAGTTAAAGCGCCTGAACGTGCCGCACTACATTTTCCATCAAATATTATCAACGTCGCTATTTGCTAGCACGAACATGTCCTTTCGACGTGCGAAATCATACATCCGAAAGTTTGCCCCCAACTTCCCCCCAAAAAAATCCACTCTGTCCATTCAACAAGTGAAAAAAAAAACTCTAAACTCAATTTTCCCTCTGCCGTACTTCCGAACTTCCTTTCCCCCCAAGACTATCGGCATGAAACTTGGAAGTTCCCTGGAGCAAAGAAATCATCCTATTCAAGCTCACAGGAAAGGAAAATGGAAGCCTGCAGGACACTCCAGGATGTAAATTGAACTTCCATAAATTTTGCGCACTTGCCAAAATAACCGTCTGGCTTTTTACGGAATGAACTCTCACCTTCCCCCAGTTGACGAATCCGTGCCTCGCAGCGATCTCGTCCGCTCTCTCGTCCCCTCCGTTGAGACACACGCCCCACTCGGACACATAGTGAGCTCCGACCCACTGACACAAGACCAGGGCATGGATCACCACTCCCGCCGCTTTGACCAGCATCCTAACGCCGCTCTCCTCTGCTCATGGAGAGAACCAGCTTCTCTCAGCCAGCCGCAGACTCTCTCGCTTCAACACTGCGCTACCCTGCAATAAAAAGACGGCACACAATAAAAAGCCAGATCCCCCGCCAACAATAGGGCAGGAAACATGCGCCAGTCATCACATGCACATTGCGAAACAGGGGATGGCATTTACATCCTGTACCGTGATCATTGACTGAAAATATGCGAACGAGTTGCGAATTTTGTGCAGCTCACGACAATTTTTTTTCCAACGAAAAACAAATTGGACCGATCCATACATGTTGCAGATCCAGCCACTTTAATGCGACCGCAATGTGACGTCACCCAAGTTTTTTGAGGTTAGTGAAAGTAAAAACCTCAATTGCTTGGTCCACTGAATAACACACATGCTATTCTTGTAAATACACCATATGTTCCCCCGACGTCCGCCTGTCCTTTTTTTTCCGTGTTTACGTTTGCCAGGTACCATTTTTTTGAACCGACTGACCGACTTTCAGTGACTCAGTTCATCGGCTAACTTGGCCCCCCTGTTTACCTTCAGGCTCATGGCAATTGGAGCCTAACAGTTGTAATTGCAACTCAACGGTCGTGTTGATTTGCCGACCATTTGGAATCAAGTTGGGGGGGGGAAACAAAAGGGGACCTCGCACCCTGTTTGTTCAAGCCCCGATTCCAATTAAGCCGTGCACTGGCCATACACAGCCAATCAATAAACATGTGAGGTAGAAACAGATTAAAAAGCTCCATATCCGTCAGGCATAATTTTAATATCGCCATCTCACCACCTGAACAGTCATGAAACTATTTGCAGGCATGAGTTACTGTAATTAACACACCTTGAAATACAGTCACCCAAGGTCGCACATCTCACGGAACAATTATTGCGACTTATTCATCGCCACATAATCGCCGAAATATTTCGCACTCATAAATTTACATGTGGCGTACATTTTGTACGGAAATATTCAAGTGCAAACACTTCAATTGTTGTCGACTAATCTTCGCTTCAGACTCTTAAATTTTACATATAAAGATATTGTGCTTTGTGGAGTACAGGCAATGTATCACTCTGTACTTTCGCAACGGGTAAAAATTCAGCGCCAAGTACCGCACTCATTCTGCGTAACTCGCTGCAATATTTGGCAGTATAAATGTACATTTTTGGCGTACATACAATCATTATGTACATTTTGCAACTGGAAAAATTAAGCACAAGTACCGCAATTATTCTGATCAGCACACACCATATCTTCGCTGCGATATTTGGCAGCATTTTACATGCATCATTCCGTACTTTTGCATCGGAAAAAAAATTCAGCGCAAGTACCGCAATTACTCTGACAAATTCACACCGTTATCATTGCTGCAATATTTGACAGCATTTTACATTTGTGGGGTACATGCAATGTACGTTCGCATCTGAAAAAATTCCGCGCAAGTACCGCAATTGTTTTGAACTCACAAGTTGTACTACAAGCCTCATTACCAACCGATAATACATGTCGACTGCAAAACTACGTGCACTCCACTATTATCCGACTGCCATCAGCAATTATTGTGCCGTTATCATCGCTGCAATATTTGACAGCATAAATTCGCATACATTCTTCCAACTTGCGGCGTACATGCATTGTATTAATCCGTACTTTTGCGACTGATCTGTGCCGGTTGCAATTACAAGCCTCGTTACCAACCTATTAATTAATACATGTCGGCTTGTGCGCTCAACTTGGGGTTCACACCACAAAAAATTATCTGCGGGTAATTCCAGATTGCGCTAAGCCATTACTTGGTACTGGAATGTTCAGCGGAACATGTCCCTCATGCGACAATGTCAGATAAAAAAAGGTTGGCGCATTAAAATTCCATAACACTTTCCCCCCCTATTAATGAATGGAATGACATTTTTTTTTTTAAAGAATATTGTTCTAGATATTATCATGCTGTGTGTGTGTGTGTGTGGGCCAAGCTTACCCTCGCCCTTGTGTCCCATCTGGAGGTGGTGTGGGCCGCCCCGGGGCCGTTCTAATCCAGCACATCACTCCCGCCTTATTATTTTCCAAGTGTTCGAATAGTGTTCGATGGAATGGAACGGGGGCAGCTAGGGAAGGGGGGGGTTATGACCGCAAGGGGGGAGAAGAGGGGGGGCCGCCCCTATGTCCGCCCCTGTATCTGCCCCTAGTACCTTCCCGCCCGCCCTTCCTTCTCTTCCTGCGGGAACAGGAGAGAAAGATGCAGCCTCCTCCTCCCCCTCTCTCTCCTCCAGAGAACCTCCCTCCCACAGGATCACATCGATACATTCCAATACCTGCCGGGTGTCCACCTCAACACGCATGCGCAACACCGAATCCCGAACGCTGATTGGTCCACCAGCCCACCCACAATATCGATACTACCACATCGATACACACTATGGGAATTTCCCCCCTCCCCCCTTCCCTACCCCCCCACCCCTAATTTACCAAAAAAAAAAGAAGAAAAAATGCCATCTGGTGAGCATCAGCCGAAGTTGAAGCGATGTTGCCACATTTTGAAAGCGGGAAGTACGAAAATGTCAAATGTTTTTAATTGCAATTAAAAATTGCGGGGGAGATTAACAATAAGTAGATGCGTTTACGGGGGGGAGGTTGGGCCTAATGTAGCCGCGTCTGGAACGCGTCAGAAAAACCGCGGATTGTAGGTGTCCTGTCAGCTGCAGTTCGAGACGCGGCTACAAACGCGGTCTTGTAAACAGCAAAACAGCTGGTTTGTATGTCATGTCAAGCTGTGGTTGAATAACAAGACGCGTTCGAGACGCGGTCACAGGGACAGGACACACAAAACCGCGGTTTTGCTGTTTACAAGACCACGTTTGTAGCCGCGTCTCGAACGCGTCTTGTAATTAAACCACAGCTGAGAGGACACACAAAACCGCGGTTTTGCTGTTTACAAGACCGCGTTTGTAGCCGCGTCTGGAACGCGTCTTGTATTCAACCGCAGCTGACAGGACACCACAATCCGCGGTTTTTCTGACGCGTTCCAGACGCGGCTACAAACGCGGTCTTGTAAACAGCAAAACCGCGGTTTTGTGTGTCCTGTCCCTGTGACCGCGTTTGTAGCCGCGTCTCGAACGCGTCTTTGTTATTCAACCAACAGCTTGACAGGACACACAAAACCGCGGTTTTTCTGTTTACATGACCGCGTTTGTAGCCGCGTCTGGAACGCGTCAGAAAAACCGCGGATTGTGGTGTCCTGTCAGCTGCGGTTGAATAACAAGACGCGTTCCAGACGCGGCTACAAACATGGTCACAGGGACAGGACACACAAAACCGCGGTTTTGCTGTTTACAAGACCGCGTTTGCAGCCGCGTCTCGAACGCGTCTTGTTATTAAACCACAGGACACACAAAACCGCGGTTTTGCTGTTTACAAGACCGCGTTTGCAGCCGCGTCTCGAACGCGTCTTGTTATTAAACCACAGGACACACAAAACCGCGGTTTTGCTGTTTACAAGACCGCGTTTGTAGCCGCGTCTCGAACGCGTCTTGTTATTAAACCACAGGACACACAAAACCGCGGTTTTGCTGTTTACAAGACCGCGTTTGTAGCCGCGTCTCGAACGCGTCTTGTTATTCAACCGCATATGACACAGGACACCACAGGTTTTTCTGACGCGTTCGAGACGCGGCTACAAACGCGGTCTTGTAAACAGCATAACCGCTGGTTTGTGTGTCCTGTCAAGCTGTGGGTGAATAACGAGACGCGTCCGAGACGCGGCTACAAACGCGGTCTTGTAAACAGCAAAACCGCTGGTTTGTATGTCCTGTCAAGCTGCCGTTGAATAACAAGACGCGTTCGAGACGCGGCTACACACACACACCGCAACTTTCCCGATTTGACGTCAAATATTGCAGGAAAAATGCGAATCACGCGAAATTGTAGTGACGTCGCAAATTTCACATACCGCAACTTAAAAAAAATTCGCAGAACACTGCGCAAATTGCTGATAACGTCGACATGATATGCATTGAACAAACTGATGCCCTGGTTATAACTGTTGTAGTTTTTATATATAAAAAAAGGGTGATATAATGAGACTAATAAAAGCACAGCCACATTGTATTCGCAAATTGGTACTCACTATTTTTGCGACGTCAATAGCGATGATGACCCCCTTGTGATGACCTACAATGACGTCACTGCACTTGAACACACACACAATCGGTACGCCCAAGACCGGTACTGCACGTGTCCAATGTATGTTCGAGACTGATCGACCTTTCCTCCCCCCCTCCTCAGTCACTCCTCCTGATGACCTTATCTTACTGCCCTCCTACCACATACAGCTGATTAGGCCTTTTTTCCCCCTCTCCCCACCATTTGACAACTGGACATCACGGAGGGAAGTGCACTAGTGACAAAAGCTGATAAAATGGAAAGGAAGCATTTTTGACAGTCAAATCGGACCGTCCTTGCCAAGTTATCTTCCAGTTTCCTGCTGTGCTTGTTCACACAAAATATTTTCTCAGCTGCCACTATGTTTCACTATAGTAGCAGCAACAATAGTATAGCAACAATAGCAACAACAATGGGGCTTACCTCAATGACGCACACATTTCAGTTATTGTTGACAGCGGTTGTGAATGAAATGTTTTTGCGAGTAAATAGCGGCCTGATATTATTCTCTGTGATCGCTCTCGCTCCCTTTCCAATGATGCCTGCATATTCAATCGAGCTGGGTTTGGTAATCCCCCATAGAAAAACAAACAAACAATAGAGGCTATTTCCAGCAAAAAGGGGCAGCGGCGGTACAGTACCTGCCAATAGCAATAACTCATAAGTCGCATGCAAGCTTTAAAAAAAAATCATACAGGACCAAAATAATGGCAAAATATAATTACTGTAGTAAACATAGATGTACTTACGCACAAACGAGGGAAACCCGCGCATGCCAGACACGTCTAGACGGTCAGTCTGCAGTTGCTTGATCCTCAAAAGTCTAGACTCCCAATTACTTTTTTTTTGTGTGTGTTGATGCAGGATGGACCACTCTCCCAGTGTACTTGACGGGGGTTTTAACTTCTGGGGTAAATGTCCTGCTAATTCACTTACGGGGTGATTGGCCGTTCTCCAAGAAATATGCAAATTATTATTCTGAAGATGAATCCGCATTATTATGAAATCATTTTTGCATTCAATTTGAATAGTACAATACAGCTGTTGTTTTCATTCGGGTGCGGTTGCCAGAATGCACGGCAATGAATGCTCTGTGCAGTACTGAAGGTCACCAAGTTCAGCTCCACTTTTATCACGACGACGTGTACAAATAAAAATTTATCAGCCCTGTTTACAATAATGTGGGAGATCATACGGACAGTTAGGTCTGATAGGCATCTGCTATACGGTAGCTGAAGATATAAATATGTTTAAAAGTTTACCTCGGTGTATGTATACACAATGTAAATATTTACAAAACATGAAGTTAGTGCCACAATCTTTGCCGCAATTTTCCATCGCATACTTGTGATGCACGTAAGCTAATATTTGAACTGTACTCGGGAATGTATATGAAAATTTCCAACCTTCGCGAGTTCTCAGAAAATTAATTATTTGACTGCAATTTTTTGCACGTACTGATTTCGCCAACATTAAAAAAAATAAATACCGTTCAATTGATGTACAGTCACATTCTGACTGAAAAGGTTTCCGCTACATCCTAAAAAAATGCACAAAAGTAGAAAGAGCATAATCGGCATTAAATACTGAAAAAATGTTACTAGGAATGAGCATGACCTTGAACACTTGCTGCTAGAAATATCCGCAATGACATATCTGCACTAAGCCCTTAAGCTTGTCTTTTATAGCACCCCATAAAACCGAAGGTTTAGTGCAAACATGACAGCTATAAAAATTTGTCTTGTAGTAAAAAAGCACTGCACAAGTAGCTACAAAGGAGATTGCAGCAGCAGTTGAAAAACCTCGATCAATTTGCCTGAGTTGGTTTACATTAAATGGTACAGTAAACTCCTCTCAAAAGTTCAAAAAATTCTTTTTATTTACTTCTTGAGTATAACACATGTTATGTCAAACATTACACATTGCGACTGACCAGTAATTAACTTGAGATGACATTCATGACATTCGAGATTATGAAGTACAATCTTTGGAAGGAAAAGAAAAAAATGACAGGATCCAGAAACATTACAGCACGTTAAGTCCAGGACAATAAGTTCAGATTAAAAAGAAATAGCAACAACTGCTAAGCAAATACTGGCTGGGACCGGATATGTCAGATCGAAGCAATGAAAAATACGGATCAATAAAGTATGATCATCTTACAGCTGTTTCAAAATTTTGGTAGTTAGGAAGCAGGTAGGAGCAGTAGATGCAGCGTACTCCTAATTATCAGACGACACATGGCACTTGATCTTAACGACTGTTAATTAATCTGGCTCACAACCTTCGACAGCTTCGCAGGACAAAGTAATCCCAGCTGATTCGCAATCCACTGGGAGCTGATAAAACACTATGATATCCTATGAAATACGCACAATTACGGTGACTCTACAACTTTCAAGTCACACCGCCATAAATTGAAAGCACACCAGCTCTAATTTCCTTTTGCTGCGGCTTTAGTTATGAGGCAATAACTTATGAACACATGTTACAAACACTCTTACAACTCAGAACTAGTAACGGCAGATCAAGAAAAAACAAAACACGTAACATTGTATCACAGTTCCTCCAGGGGACACCCAGGCATCTGTTTCCGCACAATGCCCCTGAACATATGCCACTCCTCAACAGTTTTACAATGTACACTAATGCTGAATAAGACTACTTATGACCCTGCTGATCCTGCCTGAGAAACTTGTCATTTTTTTAAAATGTAGCAACAAAAATATATGACACACACGGCATCGAGTATTAAACGTCACGCACAGTCTCAAGATCAACTCCACATATTAGTTACCTAGCTTCAGAATCACAATGTAAATACAGAGAGGGTCTATGAATTATTGTAAAGCTCGGGTGATTGTCAGCCCCTTATACCACAAAAAATTTAATTAATTTTAAATATGTAAAGACTAATCAGATTCTTCTGTATAATTGGAGAGAAAATTTAAAGCAACACTTCCGCAGTGGCATCACTTTGCAGGATAAATCCGCTGGCATTTTTTTTTTTTTAAACCTTCCTCTTTTCATATGCGACCGCGATCCTTTCCAAAATTGACTTATTAAGCGTACCACGTTGTTCCTAATAATATTCGAGAGATTTTTTTAAAAAATCTGACTTCGTGCAATGAATGTCCAAAACTCACATGAAAGTTGCCAATGTACGGATGCATAATAAAGAAGTGTTGCCCACCGGGATAATAGAATCGGCAAAAAAAAAGCACCTGTATAATAATTTTAAAATAACTGACTCTCTGTTGATGCCTTTAAAAGGCTATACTATCTGAATATAAAAAAAAGCAAAGGGGAAAAAAAAACACTATTGTACTTTCGGTCACATGTGAAGAGCTAATATCCAAACGACTCTTGCTCCACTTTACAACGCAAGTCTCATCGCATATTTTCAATAACTTAAATTATCATGAGACAAAAAAAAAACAAGCCCTTCATACTTCAAAGTAACGACTAGTAATAATACTACTAGTGAACATTCCTAGGCGCATACCCATGATGCCCTCCGTAGTGCATGTATCCGCCCCCGTAATCTCCTCTTCCTCTTCCCCTGCCGTACCCCATACCCCGGATGGGTCTGCCTTCGAACGGTACAGGAGGAGGACCCATCATGTTCATCGGGGGGATGCGACCAAGGTGAGGAGGAAAACGGTGTGCCATGTGGGGCGGGGGCATGGGAGGAAGCATCGGAGGGATTGGAGGGGCATTGTCGTGGCCGCGATGAGACGTGTACCTCGGGCGGTTATGCCCAGGATCTGGCATAGGTGTGTGTTGGTCCCACAGTCGACACAGGGCCTCACCCACACTCGGTTCAAGCTCCTACAAAACACGACGGTATGAACATTTGGATAACCCAAGAAGAGCACACCTTTGTTACCTGTCCATCTCGACTGATCTGCACTTTCTTGTTCTCATTGTACGGATTCTGGAGATGCCGCGTTAGTTGGAAAGGTAGATTCCCCCTGCGGATCCACTGCAGCCTGTAAGGGGCACTCATGTTGGGAGAAGCGGACGGCTCGGTGCAGGTTCCTTCAGTCTCCCTGCAGAGATCACGCAGAAGCCGTGCGTAACCCTGAAACCAACCCAGATTAACTCCAGAGCGGACGAAAGGTTATTGACGTGACTTACCTGAAAATGGCCACTCCCGTGCACGCTGAACACCAGAAGAATTATACGCCTCTCCCGCAGTACACGCTCCATCCTTCTCTCCGTGGCTAACGTAAAGGACCAGTGGCCCTGATCAGCTGACAGGTCGAGGGCGTGCTGGCTGCTTGCTTTGATCACAAAGTAGCGGGTGTTCAGGTGAAGTTCTTCATCCGGTATCATCATGTCTTCAGGGGGCGGTTCTTCCCCACCTCTGGGCAGATCTCCTCCGACAGGACGTGGTCTCTGGCCCACGCCTGTCGGTTCCAACAGACCTGACTCTGCCTCCGCATCGGCCAATGTGCGGGAAAGCGTGCTTACAACCTGCAAACATGTTGGTCGTAACATGAGACGATACTGTTACTAGATTTCAAATTAAAGTGTGAATTACCATGTCGTCAGCAGCAGACCAGGGGCGTTGCGGTGCTCTCAGGCGTCGCAGCACAAGAGAATGCCACTTTTCACGAAGCGGGACAGCAGCCTGTGCCACCTCAGGTCGCATACGGAACAGAATCCACTCGTCAATCTTAACCGAAGCGCAGCAGCCGTCTTGGTGTTCCTCCGATTCCGAATCACTATCTGCTAAATTTGCAGCCAAAGTCAACAACTCGTCATGCGTTTTAAAAATTCAAGCTCACCCTGCGTGGCGGCAGAAGGTGCATCAAGCTGCTGTGGGTCATGCTCCGTGACAGAGTCCTGTGGAAGCCGCATGGGGCCTCCGAATATGAAAAGAGTGACGCCAGTGACAACAGTGCACCGTTGCACATGTGCCACGTGACCCACACGGGACAGCTCATCGTATATGACCCACTCGGTCGGGAGGCTCTGTATGGCACGGGATTGGGCAGCCGCAGCCGTTGCACTGCGATGGGAGTTGCCACCATCCAAAAGTGTTGACGAAGGGTGCAGCCGTACTTTGCTCTCCTTCCTGTGAAACCGTTAATGAGATTTACACTAATGTAAGTAGCGCAAGTATGCAAACGAACCTTGTACGAAGCTGCATGTGCTCACGGTCAACCCGGACGATGTTCGGGTACATCCCTGCGCAGAGGGCGGCTTTGACCATGGACCAGTTGTCAGAATTGCGATTGAGGTCCATTATGTCTCCTCCGCCACGGGCACGCACCAGTCCGGAAGCCCGCAGCTGGCCCAACAGATGGGAACGCATGGACACGATCATCTCCATGGTGGAAGACGACACAAAGTTCTTCTCGCAAAACTGCCTCTCCCAGCCGTCACTACGGGATTTTTGCCAAGCCTAGGAGGAAAAAAAAGAGGCTCAGACGTCGACGTTGACGTAGACACAACTTAACCAACCTGGAAGACCTTCAGGAGGGCCATATGATCGCTGAATGCGCCTGCAGAGAACTTCTTCCTCCTAATGTTCACGGTGATCTTCTGGAACGGCTTGTTGGGAAGCAGGAATGGATCTCTGTAAGCCACGCAGCTGACGATGGTCAGAACGGGATCCAGGCATCGCAGCACGCAAGCGTACAGCAGTGCCTTTCCAAGCCTGGGCTCCACGGACAGCTCCAGAAGATGCATTCCAAGTTCAGTCAGATCCTCCCATGCGTCCAGGGCGTCCATGGTCTTCAGAAGCTGAACCGCGCCACGGGTAACAGCAGACGGCGGAGGTTCAGGAACCCGTGAGAGGAACTCGGCCACTGGGGTATTTGGCGGTGCCAGCGACTTGCTGTAGAGGCACAGCTCCTGCAGGGGTGTGCGGAGTATCTCTGCCGTCTGGCGCTCCTGAAATGCGGTGTACCGGAGGCGAGAGAACAGCCGGAAGACAACTCCAGGGCGAAGGCGTCCAGCGCGTCCTGCACGCTGGATCGCAGAGGCACGGGACAGCCAGCCAGTCTTCAGCATCGACGCGCCACTCAGCGCATCAAACGAGTTCTGCCGAATACATCCACCAATAAGATCCAACTTACAATCTAATAATTAAGAACTGACCTCCTTAACCTTTCCCGAATCAATCACAAACACAATGTCATTGATCGTGATGCTTGTCTCTGCGATGTTGGTGGCCAGCACTATCTTCCTAACCCCTGGCGCTGTGGCCCTGAACACTCTCCGCTGGTCCGACGACTGCATGTGCGAGTGAAGAGTGAACAGAGCGTACTTCCCCGCCTCCTGCAGCTTCCGGTCTTCCGCCAGAATTCGCTCTCGCAGCTGAACAATCTCATCGTACCCAGGCAGGAACACCAGCACGGCACCTTCTTCCTCACCCGAATGTATATTGTGCACGACGGTCATGCAGAGGTCAATGTCAACCCGGTCATCATTAAAGCTCTGGTGGTACAACTCCAGCAGCTCCTTCTCTTCCGGAGTCAACTCCTTGTCCTCATCAACTAGCTCCTGGGTGCTCGGACACAGGTCAAGGGAACGCCTGGAAACAACCTCATGAGTAATCCACATGTTACGGAAACGCCAGTTGCACTTACATGTACGCTTGAATGAGCAGCAAAGCCTCCTCTTGGCCTGTATGTTTCGCCCAATCAAGAACCGTCCAGCCGTTGGATGCCCTGATTGTGGTGCTGGCTCCAAGACTGAGGAGATGCTCCACCGTGGGCAAGTTGCCCCGACCCGCAGCCACCATCAGCCCAGTGGCGGAGGTGCTTCCGTGCTGGTAGTCCACGGACACATCGTAAGTCAGGATGAGGTGCAGCAGCTGGGAGAAGGCGTCCTCCGAGCCGGTCAGCCAAGCGTCCTCTATGCTGTGGTCCAGCTGTTCAACCAGCCACGGCTCCAGGTCAGTCTTTTCGGGGACAGGCTCCGAACTCTTACAGGCTCCCAATATCGGCTTTTCCGGTTTGCTACCCTTCCGTGCAACGATGGGTCGCGGAGGAGCCGCAACATTGGGGGTGCCGCTGGTCCACTCCTCAAGCTGCTTCTGTTGCCGCTTCGTCACCTCAGACTCAGACTGTGCCTTTTTCATCCCCTCACTCATGTACTTGGTCCTGAACAAAACATGCGATTAGCCAGTTGTCAACACTGCTCAAAACCGGACTTACTCTATGAAGATGTCCTCCAAGAACTTCTCCTTCACTGGAAACATCCTGCCGGGTACGGTGACTAGCGGACACCCATGAAAATATCGGGTGAACAAATCAGTGTCCAGCGTTGCGGACATGAGCACAAGACGCAAGGCTCTGAACTTTGGTAGCTGGTCCCTCAGAACCGAAAGAAGGAAGTCGGCCTGCTTGTTCCGCTCGTGCACCTCGTCCACCAAAATGTGGGTCATGGACGCCAACACGTTTCCCGCCCCACTGTTGTCGCACCCGCCCATCAGAGTACGCAGCAGGACACCATGAGTGCAATACGTCAGGAGCGTCCGAGGCGACACGCGACTCTCCAGGCGAATCTGGTAGCCGACAGTGTGACCCACTTTCTCGTCACGTTCCGCAGCAACCCTGTCGGACAAGCTTAGTGCTGCCAACCTCCGTGGCTGGGTGCAGACAATACGACACGGCCGCTTCTGCTCTTCGCACTGCTCCAATATAAACTGTCCAACCTGCACAAAACAACAAGGATAAAAACCGGTGGTCCAAAGTTACGTCAATTACTCACCTGTGTTGTCTTCCCGGACCCAGTTTCGCCCGTAATCATCGTGACAGTGTTTGAACCAATCTGCGCCAAAATCTCCTCTCTGAAGGGCCATATCGGAAGCGACTCACGGAACTGCTGAAGATCTAAGTTGCGTCCGCGTTTGGGAGGAATCTGAGGAACGCCTGAAGTCAATCGGCCCATGACACGACCCGATTCCTTCGCTGACGAGGGCAGAAAAACTTGGGGAGGGCAAAAACCAAGGACAGCATAATTATCACAAAATAAATATCAAAAAAATCAGCTGCAATAATCAGGTTATGTCAATGGCTAAACCATAAACCATTAAAAGAGCATCAATACTGATGCCATGGAGCAACAATTATTTAAATCTCTTGTAATGCTTTTTTGTAACTTTGTAGCAATAAAAAGCATTAACAAGAGCATAAAAAATGCTGCTGATGTTTCAATGCTCTTGAAAATGCTTCTTTGTTGTTAAAAAGCATTACAAGAGCATTAAAAGAGTATTACAGTAGTGAAGCGCATTTAATTTTTTTAATGTGCTTGTAATGTTTTTTTCTTGCTAAAAGGCAACGGAAAAAGCATTACAAGAGCATTAAAAATTGATATTCAATGGGAGACTCCTCAGTGATGCGCTTGTAATGCTTTTCTGATGTTGAAAAGTAACAAAAACGCTTCATAAGATTAGAAAAGCTGCAATTAAACATTGTGAAGCTCCTTTTCAAGCTTCGGTTTCAATGCATCGGACGTGTACCTTCTATGCCAAGAGTTCGGTCACGTTCCGTAAGAGGCAGCAAGTCCTGCTTCTCTTTGCTAGTGACCGGAAATTTCTGCAGCAGCGTGCATATCTGATGCCTGGCTTGTCTAGACAGCTGTATCACCGAGTCCGACTGAACTATAGTCGATCCATCACGCTTGTACACAGTCAGGAAGCGACTTGATCCTTTGCTAAAAAAACAGATGGAAAAGTTTAGCAACGATTTCCGCTACGTGAACATCAACGACCAGGAGCGAATCATGCGACGACACCACAACACCAAGCAACTAACTCTACGAGAACATGCAATCTGGCCACATTCAGGGGGACTTGCCCACGACTCTTAGACTTGAGCCCCAACTCAGCGGCCAGAGCGTGAATATAAGCCCGCTCTTCAGAGGTCAGCGACGACGGAAACTCCAGCTCTGAAAGCACAGAATGCGTTAGTCTCAACAACAGTACAACACTAGCGAACAAACCTTTCTTGTCCTCATTGGCCTGGAAGTCCTTTATGGCCAAATGCAATGCAATCCTCAGCTCCTCACCGATACAAGGCTTCTTCCTCCACTTGCCATTTTTCCGGGGCATCTTTTTAAGCTTAGGGCAACAGCAAAAAAGAACGAGGCCAGCAGTACAATGGTTGTGTGTATATAAATGGCTAACAACACTGTGGGTTAGTCTGATCTGTGTTTTATAGTGTTTCTACACCGCTTGTGGTTAGTTGAAGTCTATCGGGAATGAGCACCATTAATTACCGGATCAGGAAGACCAGGAATCGTCCACAAAATGACAGGAAAACTGATATAGAAACGAAATGGAATTGTTCGAAAAAATAAATAAAAAAAAAGATGGCCGTCTGACCTGTGGGTGCGTTCATAAACCCGAACATGGAGGAATGCACATTTTTTTTCTCTTCAAAACCTGCAATTGTGATGCTGATTTATATTTACATAATATTATTTATGGTATTATGGGGGGAAAAGTACTGAATTATTTTATACTATAGCCGGTAAGCTGCCCCCCCCGGAAATTACTGAAAAATGTGGTGCGTTCAGTCGCGATTCGAACAGCATGGCGCCCACGCTCAGATTTCCTTTAGTTGCTGCTCCGATGGCAGCCACGTCGATTTTGTCGGTACTGGATGGCGCCGTGTTCTCTCGTCCTGTGAGCCTTCAGCTAGATTGGATTGCAGACCTGCAGAAGGTACTTGGAGTAATCTGCGGCCCACTGCAAGGCATGGAGGAGTTGCGTCTTGAGGCGGTGCGAAAAGGTGGACCTGGGGCAGATGAAACAACCTGTTCCCCCAAATTGAGCAGTCTTGTAATGCTTCCCATGGTGCACATAAATGTCTAGCGGAAATTCCACCCGAGACGAAGCCAGAGACGACCCAACTCTGCAACGAGGTTCCACTATAGAATAATTGAACTCGTTTAAGTTTGCGAATGATTTGACTCAAAATTGGGCATTGTAAAAAAAAAAAAAAAAAAAGGATGTCTTCCAGCTGGATTGATTTTGGAGGTTATTCATTATACTTCATGAAACTGTTTTTGAATGTCCTTTTATAGTGATGAAAACCTGGTCTCGAAAAATATTGACAATTTGCAATTTTTGCATTTGAAATTGCCATGGCACGCACTGTATAGGAACCTTCCAGAATTCGCAATTTAATTTTTCAGACAACTGTACGACGATTGCCATTTTGTTGGCCTGAAATATAATTGGCCATTGTCTGAAAAATTGAGAATAATAATTTTGGAAGGTGCCTGTCGTGTGGAATTTTAAATGCAGAAATGGCAACATTCTCGACTCTTTCAAGCCCAGGTTTTCGCTACTCCACGGGCGTATCATTTAAAAACAGTTTCACTTCATGTATGAAAATTTATCTTGTCACACGGCACAATCGATCCTGTAATGCATCCATGTGACCGATTAATAATTTTAAATCCTGATTCTTCAAACTCAGCCAATAAATAATAACAATAAGGGAGAATATTTTGAGGGAAATCTTAACTGCTTAGAGAACCTAAACTCATTCTATAGTTTATTATAGTGACTTGTTTCCTGACATTTACTGGCATCGGGCGAGTACAGTGGTGACCTGATTAATTGGTAAGCAATTTAAATAGCCACTATTAAGACACTGCTAAATTATAAGCAGCACTGGGAGGGAAAGCTGGGGAAAGGCCGGGTTCCACCACCAATAGGATGGTCAGGGTCAAACCCTTACATTACCCTCCCTCTTTGAAAACCTCATTTACATACAAAAACAAATTACATCCCAACAATGACAATGGGGGGTATAGAGTTAAGCCGGCAGTTATTAAGCCTGCGATTCTTCATGGTTGGTTCAGTGGGCTTGGGGCCATTTACGTTTAGGTCACGTTTCCATTAATCGCTCACGTTTACATGCAGATGCAGCAACAGCAGCCAGATGTGCATTGGACGACGGGCCTCGAGGGACCGAAAAAGAAGAGTGTGGTCGCCTCTTCCCTTCCCATCCCCGCCACCCCCGCTGAAATACCCGAATACAAGGAGCCGACGGCAGCTGCCTCGTCAAGCTCAAGGATACCACGCTACACGGCGGCCATAAGAGCAGCCTTTCTGGGCGACGACGGCCGGCCAGACTACCACCTGAAGCTCCACCGGAATGACCTGATCGGCTACGCTGTAGTTGCGGAGTGTTACCATTTAGTACTGTAACAGATTTTTGCACAACAATTTATTATTGAGAAGTTGCAGTTGCATTAACTCAGTGGTACTTAAACTTTTTTGCTGTCACACCTCCCCTTGGGAAAAATCTTATATATGACCGACACCTCCCACGTTTCCGGCCTTATTGATGAGGACGGAAGTTACTAATACTTTGTTTGTTGCATATAGTTCTCCATCCCTGGGCATTCCTAGTATTCCGCCTTGTACCGGCGGAGAGCGAAGTGAAAAAATTAACAGGAAACTGATGGTGGTGGCATAAAAATAATAAATAAAATAAATAAAAATAGTTTTGTAACAGCTCACACGTACCTCCCCTGGAGGCTGCCTACACCTCCCCAGGTGAGGTGTACCCAGAGTTTAAGAACCCGGCTGCATTAACTGAAACATAAATAGAACTTAGGATGGAAATCGCGTATTGCGATCAAATGAACAGCAATATGACAGAGACTACCAAAGTCAACAATCTGTGGCAAAAAAAAAATAATAAATCATCAAGGTCAGGCTTCGGACGGCTGATGGGGTTGTACTATTTAATCAAACGGTTAGTTAAGTTACGACCACTTTGAATTATATAATATTATAGATTGCAACACATATTTTGTTGTTACGCATGCAATCGGTCGCAATCTCATTGCTCGTCCTCTCATGGCACCAATAATGCATTCAGTGACATTGTTCAAACCGGCTTCATGCGAAGGTGAATGGCAAAATGATTGTGATCCATGACTGTTGTTGTGTCGAGGCAGTTTCGTAATGTTTCACTCTTCCTGTTAGGCCTTGAGCGAGAATCATACTCGTTGCCGAGAAGCTCTTTGTGAAGACAACAAGCTGCGAAAATGATGAGTTAACAACTTTCCCTTCCTTCCCGGCAGGTGACGTCGTGAAGGGAAAGATCAGCTGCGGCCCGAAGCGTTTGGACAAGAGATCTCCCGAGGTCAAACTCAGCATCGATGATGGACCAGAGGTGGTCTACTTTGTGCACTGAGCACTATGCAAAAGAAAATCACCAGCAATAAACCATCATCCCAGGTTTTTTATATATATAAAATAACGGCTCTCTTATTTATCCCGCTGAACTTGCCAAACAAATGGGTGTAGATTAATTTATTGATATAAGTACATGGAAGATGAGCCTAATTCGCAATTAAACTGTACCTTAGGTAATGTAGTTGTCACTTAAAATTCTGTAGGCGTATTACGGGCAAAGGTCGATTGTTCGGCAGACGCTTGTCAGCAATTGCGGCCTTTCAGTAATAGAGCAGCCGTTTCTTAAATTCGTGAATGTCCATGATGAACATGTGCGTCCGGGCCTCCTCGGGATTGTCTGCCTCGAGGAACTCCAACGCCAACATCGAACCTGTAAGAGCACTTGGCGCTGTACACTGACGGTTTCCTGAATCGCAAGCCGCGCACTTACTCGGACGGTGCGGCAGGAGTATTCCGGACGAACTCCTCTTCCGGGAGCAGCACGGAGCCAGGAGATGTGTGCTGCTGGAGGCCTGGCAGAAGCTGCAGTGGAACGGACGCGGCAGGCACTTCTCCAGCTGAGAGACACCGACAACCTGCAGTCAAATGTACTTAGCAATGTTAACACGTTACGCGCACAATCGAGTACCTGCACGCTTATCTTCCTCGGCATCTCCTCGTGACTCCCCAAGAAGTACTTCCGTCCCCACGTCGCAAGCACTTCAGGGCTCGCAGCCGTCCAGTACTGCCTCTTGGGAAGGAAACGGATGCTAAAATTCAGATCGGACAACACGCGAGAAGAAAGTTGCGCTTACTGCTTTCTTCATATTGGCCCTGGGGAGTTTGCTAGAGAAAAGATTAGGCGCCGCCTTCACCACCAGATCTCGTATGTAATCCAGCTTTCCCTTGGGCATGTGCTCCAGCTCCTGTACGAAGCAGGTGAGAAGCTCCGTGATGTTGCGGTCAATCTCGGAAGTGGTGAACCACGCTGATGGCGTCTTCACGTACGCGACCAGCGCCAGAATCCCTTCCTCGTTCGTAATGTTGAACTCCAGTTCGTACCCGACGAGACGCTGCGTGCGGAGGATCCCGAAGTCCAGGAAGGACAGGGCTGTCTGATACGGCGAAACGGTGAGCCACATTGAAACTAACTTGCAAAAGAGGCGACGCTTACCTGGAACGTCATGAGGAGCAGGTACTTGATGTGCGTGAAGTATCCGACCTGGTAGTAGTTCAGCACCACGGAGTTCTGGTCGGAGGGGTTGACGTTCCGCAGCCTGCAGATGCTGGTTCCTCGCGGTATTAAAGCCACTACGCCTGAAGTCTGCAATTAGATTTTTTTGTATGAGCTTCAAACCAAAGCACTTGAAGCAAATGTGCGGAACCTTGGGAACCAACAGCTTCGTGCACTGGAACTGCTCCTGGACCAGTCCGCTCATCATCACCTTCTGCTCCTCAGTCACCGGCCCAAAATATTCGGTCTTTACGGAAAACTTGCCGTCGAAGCAGCTGGCGAACTTGTCCAGCGTCAGGTCCTGGAGGGCCAGGACCTTGTCCAGCGGCGTCCAAGTCTGGCGCATGATTAGGCGGAGGAGAATGTTCCTTGTGAAAAAGAGGGTTGTGAAAATTAAGAAGCGTTTGAATATTAACGAGGCATTTTCACTGCAGGAAACGTACGTCGCCAGATCCTTCTCCAGACCCAACTTCGTGTGGTAGTCCTTCAGCACGCATTCCTTTGCGACCTGGAACTCCGCCTGAGCCACGCTTTGAGCAAAGTCCCTCAGGTGGAACGACAGGATGGCGACGAGCAACTGCGGGTCACGCGGAAAAGCCGGTGAAGGCTCGGTATTCAACTTAAATCAAAGCGGGGCTCACCGGCAAACCTACGCAGAACCCTCCGCAGCTGATGAGGAAGGAATCGTCCGAGGTGAACTGCAAGTACAGGAATTTTACTGCATCATTGGTTGGTTTGGAATGTTGCGAGGCCTCACTTCATCCGTTTTGGTGACTCCGGATATCCGGTAGCACCGACAGAACAATGGCTTCAGGAATGGAAACGGATCCGGATCATCGTCAGGCGTTCTGAATCTAGACGAAGGAGGAACGTATCTGAAGGCTTTCGTCAGCATTTCTTCCTGCTGGTCCAACGGAATGGGAGCGACCAGGGCTACCGTCATTCGAGATCCGACGTAGTACGTACTAATGAACTTTGTGGTCGCTTTTAGCAGGTTCGCATCGTTACCCAAGGACTCCATGTTTCCCCAAGTGAATCTGTGTCTCGGATGGTCACGTTTGGCAGCCGACCTTAAGAGATGCTGCATTTTAACCTCTTCCGTCGGCTTCTTCAGAACAAACTCTGCCAAAAGTAGTATTCTATATCATTAACATCAGAGGCTAAGAATGACAGTGTGGACACATTTTTTGCTCACTAAAAATGTACTGTCGAATATGCAAGGAAATAATAATTGAATAATTGAATAATGCGTTCTCTAAATTTCCGTACCGCGACTAACAATCCTTCTCTCTCCCGTCACGTATACGTATACGTAGTACATGTGAAGCACATGTACATGTGCACAAGTACATGTGAAGTACATGTGAAGCATCGGCGCTCGAAGCATGTCGACTACACGATCAAGCGCTTCCTCAAGTCCTTGGGGTTCCACTTTAAAATAATAATTAACGAATTCGTACTCCGTGTTTGCATTGCTTGAGCCTCCATTTGCCTGCAATTTTTGTTACGACTTGGAGTTAATAGCCGATTTTTAATTATTTTCAAGCGGCCGACAGCTCACCTTCAAGAAACGATCCAGCCCATCAGTTTTCGGATACGCAGCGCTTCCCATGAACACAAGATGTTCGACCAAGTGAGCCAGACCGGGATAGTCGTCCGGATCATAAAAGTTGCCGGCCCGAATGGTTATGCTCATTACAGCCAACTGCGCAAGAAAATATAAGTAATTAGTGAACGATCCGCACGTATTTTTTAGTGCGGTTTGCTATACCGGATTACTAAAGCTTTCGCACAAGGACACTGCTGCCTCGCAAGGTAGAATTAGATTCCTGCAACAAATTTTTGAAATTTGTGATTGACATTGCGCTACGTTTAATTATAGAGAATTATTATTCTGCCGAATACTTCTTTACCTGTATTTGTTGTCGTCGTAAATTGATAGTACGGGGGACTTGTAATAGCCAGGTCTCCTCCCTAAAAATGGTTTGTCATCATCCACACCCATATTTGTAATGAGATGTACTTAAGAAAAAAAATTTGTCCGCTAATTTTGATTAAGTTAATTCTAGAAATGATAAATCCATGGTTTCCAATGGTGCACATTGTTGGAAGTTGACATTTTTGTTGAGGTCAATTTTCAGCTTCGATTGTTGGGATGCAGTGCGTCTGGTACATGGCACCATCAACTTATATCCCTTTTTATCTCCCCTATATATGGACCACTCGATTTTATTCAAACAAACGGAAACTTTCACCAAAATCCCTAGTTTACGAATGGCAAACTTTTTTTTCATTCTCATCCCAGTGTCCTGCCTGTTTGGATTATTTCTATAAGACAACGTCAAAGAGCTTAAAAGAGTATAAGCTCTTTGGACAACGTCATGAATATTAATTGCACGACGCACGGAAATAATTGTTATAAAGTGTTGCTAAGAGACTACCAAAGTCAACAACAATCTGTTGCAAAAAAAAAAATTATCACGGGCAGGCTTCGGACTGATGGGCTTGTAGAGTGTTTCATCTTATGTAAGTTTATAGTTATCCACCTTATTTATATTAAACGGAACTGAATATTATTATATAATTTTATATCGCAACACATTCTGTTGTTACGCATATACAATCGGTCGCAATCTTATGACCCCTATCACGGCACCAAAATGCATTCAGGGACATTGTTGAAACCGGTTTCATGCGAAAATGAATGGCAAAATGATTGTGATCCATGACTGTTGTGTACATAGAGACAGTTTTATTGTAAAGTCTTACTCTTCATATGTTATAGATTCAAGTTTGAAGGGCCATCATAGTCACAAAAGATTTGCTCTTCAAGATGTTCAAGCCACATTGGCGTGAATTGACATACTCTGTGGAGCCATGCCACGCCCATTTGCAATTCCCAGTCTGAAACGACTCAGCCTCGTGTCCTTCGTGGATATGATGGTCCGATGCTGCCAGACACCAGCACAGTCCAGGCGACACAACGAGCAGATCGAAGCTCTGTCCAGATCCATCCCATGCACCCTGGCCGACGAGTACATGGAGAAGCTCATGTGGCTTAATTGGTCGGGAATGGTCCGTATAGTCAACATTCGAGACGCCATGTGTCCCTGGTGCACCCACCTCCAGCTGGAGTCGTCCAAAATGGAACTGAAGGTGGCCAGGAACCTGGAAATACTGACGCACCTCACCTCCCTGACGGTGAAGTGGCCGAACACCAAATGCATGATTAAGAAGGTGGTCAAGCGCCTGCCCCATCTCCAGAGGCTGAAGTGTCTCCTACTGGAATGGAATAAGGTCACGGACGGCATGAAGCTCGTTGAGAAGGTGGTGGATCACTGCCCCCTTTTGGAAGAGCTGTCGTTCCAGTGGGGGATGTCCCCCATTCAGTCGATGACACTGGGGAGCTGCCAGAAACTGAGGAAAGTGTGTGTCCAGTACTTCGGTGATTCTGTGAGAGATGTTCTGGCCATCCTGCGGACCGTCCCTCAGCTGGACACATTGGCGTTCTTGGGGGGCAGCACGAAAATTAATTATATGACGGCGTCATTCCTCAAAGCTTGCCATGGGCCGCATCGCCTCCGGAGACTGGAGGTCACTTGTGATGAAGGGGTTGGAATAAATGACCTGGAGTATCTGGCGCGTCACTTCCCGGAACTGCAGGGGTTGCATATGAACCTGGAAGAATGCGACCTGTCCCCAATCAACAGGATGGTCCACCTGAAGGAACTGGGCTTGTCAGAATGCATCACCTCGGAGCAGGTGTCGGTACTGGATGGCGCCGTGTTCGCTCGTCTTGAGAGCCTTCGCCTAGATTGGGTAGACGTGCAAAAGTTACTTGGATTAATCAACGGCCCACTACAAGGCATGCAGGAGTTGAGTGTGAGGGAGGGGTGCTCACAGGTCGACCTCGTTCAGATCAGCAACCTGTTCCCGAATTTGAGCAGAATTTACCTGCATGACTGCCAGTTGACCAGCCTCGTGCGAAATGATGGCAAACCTTTCAGTCATCTAGAGAGGCTTGTGATCGAGGATAAATACGACCGTCTGGGTCTACACCATCTGGCTTACCTGCTCTCGCACTCCTGTGATCTGGAGTTTCTGTCCATAAGGGGCTCCCGCCTGGATGACCCCTGTGTCCACTCCCTGCTTCGGCGTAACCCCCTGATCAAGCTGAAAGAGTTACACTTGTCCTGCGACCGCCTGACCCCATCTGTCACATCAGTGGTCTTCACCTACTTCGGGGAAGACCTGGAGTCGGTGCGGTTTGAAGGTGAGCAGATGAATGATCTACCGGTGGGTTTCCTCAATGCGATGCAGGAGAAGGTGAAGCCCTACCATTTCGACATGTGGATCGGGAACCAGGTGCACACCATTCTCATGCCAAACGGACAGATGCGCCTTGATTATTATTAGCGAGAGTATTAAGCCAAGTGTGAAGATGCGGGAAGGTGCTATGGTGTCTCATAGACGACAAAATTAATTTACTGTAATAAATTTCAAAGAGAACTAAACCTGTGTCATGTAACTTATGTGGCATTTGAAGTGTATAACCAAAGAGGGAAGAAGTCAATAAAATTTATTATGAATAATGCTGCTGTTATTGGTTTGTCGGGTGCGGCTTTCGTTTGACCAGTGTGAGTGTTTGACCTTTGTTGGACACTTCCTCCTCCTTCTGTCCATCTGGATGGCTCTCCGCGGTTCCACAGTGTGTGTGTTTTTTTAACTGCTTCCCCCATGTTACTTGGTTGGTCTTTAACGTGATAAAGACCCCATGGCATCTGTATGCATTGTGTGACATTCTTCAATCAGTTAATGTCTTTAGTCTCTCACTTCAAGATAAAGCAGTAAATGTTTTTGATGTCAGTGATTAAGGACAGGCATTTTAAAAAGACAATTGAAGTTTTGCCATCAGAATCAATGAAACGTCAAAATCCATAGGCAGCTCCCAAAAATGGCGAAAAAATGGCCGAGATATATCACGCGTTCATCAGCTAAATTTACTTGATAATTTATTTCAGCTGTTATACTTTCTAATGGAAGAACTCCATAGAAATTACAGAAAACCCTTGGGGACATAACCCCATCCTTTTCTGTGGCAGGCATGCCAGCCTGTCAGCATTTTGGTGTCAGTTCAAAGACGAATGTTTAAAGTTGTTTCAGATAAACGAAAACAATCATATTCTGCCCTTATTTGCAAACAACATATATGAGGGAGAATGAAAGGTATGTGGCACGAATCTTCACTACAGAAACTCAAACTGACATGCACATGTCAAAGGGTAAGTCTTTCTCTAATTTTAGGCACAGTCAGCATATACACTTTGGTGCACTTATCCCAATAATGGGACACTAATTATTTTTCCATGCCACTGCAGAAAAGAGAGGCTGAAAATTCAATGGCTGACTCCGGCTTCTTTCACTTCCTCGATGTTGCTCAAGAGTGTTGACAGGTGCTTCTTCATTGCAATTACGAAGGCTGTGCGGCGCAATCAATTTATTAATTTTTGAATTTTATATTCCTCACTCGACAATGACAACATAAAATTAGAATGGTGAGATAAAAACTGGTTCAATCACTTGAAATCAAAGGGCTATGAAAAATTGCATTGTTTCAAAGACAACGTCATGAATACTATTGCACGACGCACGGAAATAATTGTTACAAAGTGTTGCTAAGAGACTACCAAAGTCAACAACCTATTTGTTGCAAAAAAAAAAAAAAAAAATTATCAAGGGCAGGCTTCGGACTGATGGGCTTGTAGTAGGCTATTTCATCTTAATCAAACGGTAAGTTTAGTTACATATATCCACTTTGAATTGGTAATTATCTAGTTTAGGGGGCCGCGGCCTACAGCGTTCGCGATGGTACTTACAGCTCTACTGAGTGCATAGGGTCCTAGTGCTGACTTTCCCGAGT
>KZ538298.1:6666-52339 GCA_000934665.2 Catajapyx aquilonaris
CCCCCCCCCCCCCCCGATAAGCGCATGTGACGTCATCTAAATCCGTCACACCCTGTAGCATGAAAATTAAGTAAGGAAACGGTACGGAAGTGCGTGCAAACGACCCTCTCATGCTTATAAACAGTACTTACAATTCACGTCCGAAACTCCAACACTATGAAAATTATTATTTTTTTCTTATTCTTTTTTTGGAAAAGATAGGATGAGACACAGCAGCAGTGTTGATAGCTCCTGTACAGTTGTGGATGGTGTGGGTTTGGAAGTCTTCTGCCCCCTTCTCTGTACTAGTCCCACCCACCCCCTACTTTTGCTACACCCCTAAAAGCAAAAGGGGGGGCTCGACTGCCCTTGCGCACCTATACACTCCCTAGATCAATAGCTTTGTGCTCCCCCCCCCCTCCCTAAAAAAAGAGGGGGGTGGAGTAGAGAAAAGCCTGCATCCACAACACAATTTCCTTTCTTGTCTATCTTTTTTTTTGGGACAAAAACTTTCTTTAGAGGAATATATGCCTACCTTTTTTTTTCAGATATGGAGTGTCCAGCCTTTTTCTCGTATATCAAGGTAGGATCAATCGATGAACCCCGCCCTTTTGAGTACAGGTGTCACAGCAGGCCATTAGGTGGCACCACCCGCGCAGGTGAAATCGACGGGGGTTTTCAAATGTCAATGAATCATCAGATGGATCGGTACATTGCACGGACTGTGCCTATATTACGATGGAATGTAAATTGAGGCATGCAATCGTTGGATGGATTTATGGCAGTTCTTATCTCGAAGAATGGCAATTATGTGGGTACGTTATATGGTCTGGTTGCTTATCTTAGCGACGTGCCACTTTAGGAGGCTGAAGTGGAGCTTGGTGAAGGTTGGAGGCGAGACTATCTTATGGTGATGAGGAATGGGGGTGAAGATGACGCAAGTGTAAACAGGTCATACATGAAGGACGTAACGTTGCCATTCTCCCTTTGTCACGCACAGTCACGCCCCACATCAATACTGTCGTACCAAGGAGAAACAACCTATCTTCAAAACTAGTAAGGGTGAAAGTCGCATGCATGCCCTGCACTAATCCGCTCTGACTCAGAGGAGGATTAGCGCAGGGCATGCATGCGACTTTCACCCTTACTAGTTTTGAAGATACTGACTTCATGCTTCTGACGGCAAAATAAAGTAGTATATCGATATATCGATAATTTAAATCGACATACCAGTATCTAATTTACGATATTTGCAAGATTCTATATTTGGAATGCCTATATTTCGGTTTTAGACCTGTTTTGGGGGTGGAATCATCAAATGTCTTAATTGATGAATCCACCCCCTGATAGAAGAATGGTATTATAGAACGGCTCTGTCCGTTCGTCTGTCTGTGGATAGGTATCAGGGCATAAACCGCAGGAGATAGCGACAAACTGTTTTCGGATTCGGATTCAGTGGGCCCTAAATATGTTTCATGGTTAACTTCCGGTGACCGGTAACTTCCGGTTTTACGGGTTCACTCTATCCGCCAAGGTCAAGTCTACACTGTATAAATGTAGCAATGAGACTGACAACATTCTATATCGTTGTACAAAGTTGCCATCCTAATTTTGCCACTGACCCGCAATGAGAAAACGTTTACTCGAATCACGCTCGCATGATTTTCCAATCTTGTTTGTTAATTCTCGTGACAGAATAGACTTGTGTAGAAAACATTGTAACTAACAGGACCGGTCATGATAGTTACAACGTTATTCTACACAAGTCTTCAGATATTTACGCAATATCGCACAGCCTTACATCTAATATAAAAACTGAACTGTGGTTATTAATCAAATTGCGAGATTATTTTTTGGGCCGCAGAATTTCTCGGGGGGCTTTACATTTTCTGGGGGTATATGCGGATACTAACGTGAAATACAATTGTAGCGAGTTTCCTTCGTCTTCTTTTGAATCCCAGACCTGGTGTAACCTAATTTGGAATTCAATCGACAACCCCACTGGGAAGTCCTCTAACTTTCCGATATTCAAAGTCGCAGCTTCGTACTTCATTACTATCCTTTAACCTACCTTGCCCAGAGTACAGGGACGTATAAATTCACTTTTGTAACAAGTACTTTATAGCACATAATCGCTCTCGTGCTGCGAAGTGCCTTAGTTCTACTCTGTTATTAATCCTGTTCGTTTCTGATACCTGCAACATTACTGTAGTTTAGACGTTATTTTTTGTACTGATGTTGGTCGATTAATCACAGTATTTATATTTTTAGTAACAAAGCCGTGAAATTCAATAGCAGGCTACAAAAAATTTGCACGCAACTGTTTGCTGCACCATGCAGTAACACGTGAAGTGAAATTTTTTCCACATTTATTATCTGCTTTTTGGCGCTTTGACTATAGGGTTGCATGCTCCTTAAAAGAGGGAAAATTATTTACCGAGCCATTTAGAAAAGTAAATAAGTTCTTTCTGTAAACAGTCTAAAGTGATTTTGAAACCTCACACGGTTACAAATTGCTGTGTAAATCCATTCAACATTGAACTAGCCCAGGAAATAATTGCGGGTTTCATTTTATGGGTATTTCATCAATTTGAAAATGACAGTAATGTATGTATTGTCTACTATACCGGAAACCATACCGGTAGATGACACCTACCATATGTTCAATCTCAAAGTGATACTTTTCAGACAACTACGCTGAATTGTTGTAACTATGCTCCCTCAGCCTCTCTATAGCTGAACTGAATTACAACTGTCCTACGGACACAGAATCGTATCCGGTAGTTTTGTTAAGTGAGTATGGTGCGGATTACACTAGTTCAATTCAGAAACAGATAAAACATCATTTGGGTAATGGACCGGTGGAATTACTTGTGCATCGCTCTGAGTGAAATGTATCCTGGCTCCCGTACAGCACCAGGAACAACATGGAAGGTTTTATTAATTAACTAGATTAATCAACATTTAGAGAGGACCGGTATAGCACTGTTTGCATAAACACACGCTTCCTCGATAATTAAACGAGAAAAGAAGTGCTTCACCAGCTGGATTATTTTCGGCGTGTAACAAGATATCGTCGAGATATTTTAGGTAGAAAATGAGGTAGTTTTTAATGCAAATTTGATGCTTACCTGAATGGCCTATTATGCAGCAATTTCAGATTTTGTTATTATTATAAAAAAGCAGCTCCGCTTTTACAACTTATTTTTGAATTCGTGTTTCGTCAGCTCCTGTTGGATATGAGGTGTGGGCTGAAGTGAACATGACACAATTTTAATAAAAATTTTGTGGCACATAGCATGTGACACAGGGCACTGTGCTGTAGGATATCAACCTGGCGTTCTTTATGGACAACCTACCCAAGTATGAGACCAGGGCAACCTCCGGAGACACATAAAGCGAGGCCATTGCCCACACTCTGCGGTCATGGAGAGGCAAACTGCAACTGGCAGTAATTCTTACTTGAATTTTCCAGCCTTATTACCACCAAAAAAACAATCATTACCTCAAAAAGAACATACATGGCTTAAGGCACTCTCTCTGACTATATAGAAGACTTCTTTTTTTCCGCAGTGATACAGAATCTAATGATTCCCTTCCTAAGCTCATTAGAAGTCGGGCATTCCAAGGCGACAGCAACGACCCGTTTTCCAGGGGAACGGTACAGTAACAACGAACACAGCAAGGAATACTTTAGAAGGCAACAACTTAGGCAAACGTTCCGGCCCCGAGTCCAATCACCCCTCGAACTTATGGGGCTTAAAACCGGTCGTAAAAAGGAACGAGAGTGTGCTGGCTTCCTGCCTCGTACCCCCACCCAAACGCCCACACTAAAAAACGATTATTCCGGAGAGGGCTTTAATTGGCGGCGCCATTTGAGCGGGTCCTTTGGACGAATTTTGGGCTAGGGTATGACCACACCCGGAGAGGTTTTTTTTAGGGAGAGAGAGAGAGAGAGAGAGGTTCACACCCCGTACCCAGTAATAGGTGAGGTCATCAAAATGGTCGAATAATTAAGTCCTCTCCAAAAGCTAACTATGGTGCTGTCATCCAATTATTAGGGGGTCATTTTTTCTGCCTTGACTTCCTCTCGGGAAATAATCGATATAACCGGTGGTTACCGGTGCATAAATTAGTTTTTAAAAATGCGCATAGTAATCTGATTGTAACGACTCCGGCATTGGATCATAAATCTATCGTAGGTGTTGCTCTAGGCTGTGCAGTTTTTTTTCCGATTGTGTTAATATGCAGGGTGGCTCCATAGGAACATGGAATCATGATGTGTACAGTGCTGGACATTAATTCTGTCATACTGCTAGCGACATTTCTCGATGCGGCGGACGTGAAAATCGAAGTGATAGAGTGCGACCCCTGCGAGTAAGAAATGGTAACCCTTGGGTGACGTCACTGGCTGGGGACAAGCCTTTTCGCCATTGCCCCCCAGCCGGTGACGTCACTCAAGGCCTACCTCTTCTTACTCGCACTGCTCACACTCTATCACTTCGATTTTCACGTCTGCCGCATCGGGGAATTAATGTCCAGCACTGTACACGTCACGATTCCATGTTCCTAAAGAGTCACCCTGCATATGCATATGCATAAAATGTCGTAAGCAGTATGACACGATTAATGTCCAACACTGTACTGTATAGGTAGTGGTTATGCGCACTGTAATTGTGGATATTGAGATGGTTAAGAAGATTTATGGCAATTGAAAGTGACATCTTTGATTCCTCCTAGACGTTTTGATGAATGTGGTCTCTTTGTGGATTGAAGGCCCTAAAAGAGCCTTCTAGCAAGAAGACGTAGCTGAAGTCTTCCGTAAACACAATTATTATTTCTGGATAATGGAACAAACACATTCTATTAAAACTTTATGAAATGGTTTTAAATAGCATAAAAATATCGATTTTGAATCAGAATGGGATGCAATCGTGTCGCACCCTGAGAGCCTTTCTTCACATTTCCGTTCAGAAAAAGCTTCTCGAGCCTTGCATTCCATTCAACCCAATGATAGCAGCAAATATCTTCGATACCATATCAGAAATATAACATCTTCAATTCACAACATAAAACGTACTAACCATTCACTTGCACTCGTCCAATATACTCAGAGAGATTTCCGAATTACAATAATAATGATTATCATTATAAAATAGCAGTTCCTTTATTGATGTAGTCAGTTTACGGAACTATTACACACAGTACGGAATTGCCCTTTTTATTAGTCATTAGTGTTAAAATTCGGTAATATTGCACAGACTAATAAGTGCATCTAAATGGCGATCGCGAGTTGGCCCTAAATCTTGAGTTGTGGTAGAGCAACTCTAAGCCTATATTTATCCAGTTGGTATACCCATAAACCGTAATTTGCCTGTACCACATGACGCCAGATGAAACCTATTACCATTTATATCATCTGGTTATTACTTAACTAATTAGAACTTAGTGTTGTCTGTTATCTTGGCTAAGGCACTTTTGCAAATGCCTACAGGGGGGGGATTGCTTTGATGGAATACTGTAAGTAACCATCCTTGAAAGTACTGTAACGTACAGTGAACGGCCTACTAATTATATAATTATTAATGCACATGCAGCTCGTTTGTAACATCGATTCCGCCAACTTTGGCACACACTGTACCCTATGGTCATTAAGCTTACAAGGACGTACTAGTCTGACCAAATTGTACGAGATGGCACTAACATGGAGGTACTCATGCGATGTACACTTCCTCTTTCTTGGCTGGAACATTGCCGTGAAAAGCGGTCGACTTTTGCGTGCCTCCACCTTCCTACCACCCCGACTCCGAAAGATCAATCCCGAGAACTGCCTGCACTTTTCGCACGTGCAGAAATGCGGGACATACTAAAGGTTAGCTGTGAAATACCGTGCCATGTCAGACACATGTCGTGCCAGGTTTGTCCTCGTCGTTCCTCTTTTTTTTATATATATAAATCCGTTGTTCCATATAGACGTCAGTGGCTTGACAATGCGTATAGTCGGGGGTATGGTATGCGGATGCCATCTATACACCTGTGATACGAACTACGAGCTAGTTGGCCATCTCTATTACGTATATCGAATCGTGTGAGACGTTTTGATCTGGGCGCATTAAGGAATTAGTAATTACTGTTGCAAAGTGGAGAAGGGAATTTGATTTCATTAGAGGGCTAGAAACTTTGCCAGGGATTAGCTACTGATAGACATATGTAAGCTTCGTGATAACAAGGAAAAATGAGCCTTATAATGCTTGCTTACTAAATTGATATTAAAGTTGCAAGAGGCTATAAATTTGGTGAAGAAGTTGGCTGCTTTCTTGCGAACTTTAGCACTGATGAACCGGTAAGCTGATGCTAAGTGGAAACAATGGAAGCAACTCACCTTCAACAATGGCAAGGCAATTGCCTGCAAAATATTTTAAAAAAGTAGACACGAATTATTATAGAGCATTTCTAAGAACGTTTCAGAAAGTTTCAGATCTCACCACTTTTGACGGCCAAGCAGTCAGGAGAACTTGGCCTTTTTTTTTACAGAAAGGTTTTTGGTGGGATAGAGCATTTCTAAGAACGTTAAGCCCAAGCAGGTGAACTCCGCATCGATTTCTTTAGACTTCGCACTTCTAAACGGAAGTTCATGATGGGAAATAATAGCCCAGGCGTGTATCTACAGCAACCGTTCTTTACTGCCGGAAGAGAAGAAAAACCCAACAACCGACCACTGAACTTTCAAAACCCCCATCGATTTTATTTTCCCTCCTATAGTCCTAGAGTATCGCAAATGTAGTTGCAGCAGGGAATATCTCGGGGGTCTCCCATATGAATCCTTCATGAGGAACACTTTGCTCGTTTTATATCCTCTCTGAGTTTGTGGTTTCAGCTGTGGGTTTTGAAACAAAGAAGCTTTCGTGTACTGATTGGTTTATACGGCAGCTTGAAAACCGAAGCGCGCTCAAGCAAGAGCCGGATTATTTCAGAGTCGGAACAAACAAAAGTGGAACGCTCCAAGTGGTGAAGTTTCAGGAGGGCATAAACATTAATTAAAGTTTCTCCCCTCTCATGAAGAATGGGTTTAAATATAGAAGCTATGAATTTTTGGGGGGTAATAAGGGCATGGGTTGCACAGGACGGGCTCAAAAGTTTGAATGCACGGAAACCTGGGACATGGAATAAACCACTAGGGAAATGCATAAGTGGACAGGGTAATGAATTTAACATTGGTTAAATTACCCTGGCGACGTTTCTGATAGGTCACTTGCCGCTCGTTTTGTCTGTTAGGACATATCCGGATGTAGTGGGTACTGTTTCTAGAAATGCTTTTGGGGCAGGGGCGTATATGTAATATCCTGTTGATATACGTTATTGAGATAAATGCAGCAATATGATATAAAACTGATGTTAATAGTCCACAGAACCATTGTGTGAGATGTAATGCTCACAGACCTGCACTGTATGCGGTTAAGAAAAGGTGATGACAAAAGCAGACCTACTGATATTGACATAAACATTGCGAAGACAAACTGTTCAAAAACAAAGCGCAGTTCGGAAATGTCGTCATAAAAGCTAACGACCCTTATTTGGAACTGGCCTGATCGCGTGTTGTCACCGAAAACACTTTTCCTATACTATCCAAATATAGCAACTACTATATTTCAGATTTTCAAAATTTGCATTTATATCTAGCAAATTTCCTTAAATTTTAAAATCGCATGAAAATAAAACTGCGCATTGCATGGAAGTGGGCGTGATAAATTTTGATCGTGTGCATTGCCCCATAGGCTTGTACAGCAATCGGGACGCAGAATAGCCTTACATGTCTGGTAATTGCCCGGGGCCACCATTTTCCCTCCAAGTCATGAAAGGTTGCTTGGTCATAAATGACAGCCCAACAAACATGAGGTCGTTGGGGTTAATATTTAAATCCTCCGTATATAGGTTGGCCACACTATTCAGAATCCGGAAATCCGGTCTACGGGACTTACAAGAGCGGAATTAGGGGCTGTAATCGTAGGATGGCCAGAATGAGACGTAACAAGCTGTTGCATTTCGGAATGGATTTTGCTTATGACTGAAACAGTTATTCATTTAAGAGATAATGTTTCTTAATTTTTTTTTGCGATGATTGCATTGGCTTTGATTACAAATTGCTGAATATATAGTGGGGCTTTTAGGACCTATGTGGGCACGAGCACTACCGTGGATTTAAAAATTTAAGGGGTTAATTAATCGATTGGGTGGCTGTAAATAAGGCTCACGCAGGAACAACCAACATTCACGAGTTGAGGTCAGTGGCCATTGAAATGTCTGGCATAAAGTTTATATTGACCTAAGCGCTAAGGCCAAAGTCATGTTACCTGTGCTACAGTGAGCAGGGTTCGCTTCGTGTAAATACAAGCAGAAAGTTGACAAAAAGTCACTGTCAGCTAATCCTAGGGTACTGATTTGCATTGAATTATTTATTTATGAAATTTTTCTGTGACTGACCTAATGCCTCGAAGTACATGCAGCTATATAGGCCATGTTATGTATACTTATGCCAATGAAAATTTTGTTCGCGTGTGCATCTGAAACACTGCAAAAATTACGATAAGTCACATGGCCCGTTCATAAACCACGGAATTGTTACATTGCAAGATTGGGCAGACTGATAAACTGCAATATATGGCAATTCCTACCTTTATCAAAAATAGTATGAATAATCATATTGATATCATCTAGACTCTAGAGTACGAGTGACGGCGTCATCATGTACCGATCACAGCAAAGTGCGATTATTATAGTTGGCCCGCTAGTGCATGGTGAGAATGTTTAGTCTTGCTATAATATGATTACGTCATTCACGTGCTTGTCAATCACTTCCTGGCCGATGTGCGTGACCGCAAAAATCATTCACAAAAGTCCAGATTTGTCTGGATTTTAGGGATTGAAAAATACGCACTGTATTTCTGCAGGCTGAAGAAAAACTAATTTTGAGGACAAAAATGATTGAGCCTCCATGGACCTGCGAGGAAATTCAATCTAAAAAAAATTGCCTTCCTCCATCTTTCAAGAAGGCGATATTAAACTTCCTCGGTGCTTTTGAAACACAGAAGTGGCCGTGGCACCAAACCATTTCGTGAAGAACAGTGTGCTGATATTAATAGGAAAGTTTATCACTGTTGTTACTAGGACATACAAATGTGTTGTTAATGGAACACACATCAATTTTTGTATACGTACATATCGACGTGGCCTTTTCTTGCGCAATGGCATCTGCAGTAGTTTAGAGTTATTGATATGTTTAGCAAAGAGCGGTTACATACCATTTCCCTTAGAAAATGCCCGCACTGTACGATACCCAGGGCTTGAACTGTAGACGATTTGACCACACCATATACGTAATGTAAGTCTCACACCATGTGTTAATCCATTTCCGTGCCTACTGTACACACACTGGATTCATGTTGAAACAAAGTCCCACTTTGTGAATGTTCATATGGAAATCCTTTCTAGGGATTAAAGTCAATAGAGGCAGCGCAGAAAAAAAAAGCACAGAAAATGCTCGGAAATTAATTTATACTGTAAAAATGTGCACTGTCTGCGATTACATTTTCTCATCAGATGTGTATTTCCCATCAATGTTTGCTTTTTCCAAATGAAAAGTATGGCACGCCATCGTTGGGGTGCTTCTGAGGAGGTGAATACGCTATACTGTACTCGGAATGTGAAATTGAATATACACCACTGAAAGGTCATGTGTACAGTACAGTATACATAGAGGCCTGTTACCTCGCATTACACACTAAAAAGTGTTTATGGCCGTACATTATTCTCATCTTTTTCAGCATTTAAAAAACAATGTCATATTCAGTTACGACTAGGTAGGCTATTAAGTTTCATGTTCACATAATTAGTAACAATATATAATTTCAGTCATGTAGGCATCCGAACACTTTTTGATTTGAATATCACCACCACTTGACATATGCACACTCACCTATCTGGCTCTTGAAAAGTTTCCTCCCATAATTTTCGAGTGGTTGCACCAAGTCCTTACTGGTGTTACAACCCATGACCCCACAGTGTCCATGTGTGCCACCCGTGTCACAGCACAGGCCTCCTCCAGGTCATAGTCCCAGCAGAGTGCAACATCCCCCACACTCCAAGTCACTAGTGATCCTTGACCCCTCCTTCTCACATGGTGGGTATATACACTTGTTGTGTGCTTCTCACCTGCTTAGTTTTTTTTTCTTTCTTTCGCCTTCTAGTTCTTTTTTGGCAGCGCCGAGGGCTCCAATCACGGCGGTGCCATGCAGTTAGAAGGACGGCGATCGAATAAAAGGCCAAGCAGGGAACCAACGCCTTCCCTTTCTTGCATGCCATGAAAAGCCTCCTCTTGCCTTGCTATAGGTCGCTTATATGGAGCTGACCGCCATGTCAAAACTCACTTTCTCCCAGTGGACCCCCGGCTATGACGTATTGGATACTCAGTGACTCAGGGATCATTATCATGTATCCAGGCAATTTGATGACATCGGGGGTTCCGAATATACTCAGGGCCTTGTTTAAGTATAGATGAGTTTGGTTAGGTAACCGGTTGCGCGATGAACCCGGACCTATCCCACGGGTTCAGGTGTAACTCGGTGATTTATGTTATGCGCATGTGCGGCATCGTTTAGTATCGCCCATGCGCAGACGCCTGTCCAACTTACGTCGGTAAAGGTTATCTATGGTGAAAAGTAGTTGAAGATGTACTGAATCAATGTTCAGGCCCTTTGATAGCGGCTCCAAAGTCACCCGCAGCCTTTGAAAGTGGCTGATTTTTCATGTTTTTAATGTCAGATGCCTGGAGTGCAACAAAATGGTATCGATCATATTATGACGCATGGGTTGAAAGGCAGCTCTATAAACAAAATAGAAACTGCAGTAGCTTCTATAACCAGACCAATCACGCAAGCCGCCGCTATTCTGCTCCTTTTATTGGAAGATCCATCGTGTCAAGATTATTTTCTTACATAAATGTACTATTGGGATTAAATGGCGGCACTTTCGAATTAAATGCACCTCTCGTCTAACCAAGGCGTCATTGACCACCTCAGATGAGGCCCATTCCATTGCCATATGGAGTACTAATCGGTCTCAATTAGTTCCGGCCACCTTGAAGCAACCCTTCGTTGAGGCCCCACGGTGAAGAGGTGTGTGTGTGAAGGATTGCTTCAAGACCAGGATAAAGTGGCTGGAACTAATAATTGAACCCAGTATACATATCGAGTATATGGATGAAATATATGAAGTGTATTATATTATTGCATACCTATACCTACCTATACCTACCTATACCACCTATACCTACCTATACCTATACCACCTATACCTATAGGCCTACCTATACCTATACCTACCTATATCTATACCTACCTATACCTATACCTACTTATACCTATACCACCACAACACTCCCGGGCATTGTCGAGTTGCTTCTTAGTTTTTATACACCGGTAACCCAAAATAATGTGACATCACACTATTTTGCAGCACACATTTTGGCCATTAAACATCACCTTCACGTAGACCCAAAAGCACCTTAAAAATAAGGACCACCCTCAATTTGGAGGCATGGAATAACGCATGAAATGAGCCATGTAATTTCCATGACTTTCTGGCCGGTTTTATTTCTGCGCGAATCTTTTTTCCACCGCCCATTTACGATTCCTCACGGGAAAAGTGCCAGAGCGTCACATCTAGACTCCAAATGCATAAATCTGGCCAGACCATTCTTCCTTGTTATTGCACAGGAAAAACTCACTCAGTTTTATTCCACCTCCTGCCCACCCCTTCAGGAACCTAGGAACTCTAGGAGAGAGGGAAAAATATATACTCTAGTGTCAAGCAGGTTGGGCAAACTTTTCAGGCAGGATTCTGCGAGATTAATATTTCAACATAATCTCCTTACTGTATGTAGGGCACTGGGGCGTACAGGGTGTTTCCTAATGGAGTTCAAAAAATGCAAATGCCTGCATAATAACATCGATCGATAGGGAGGTATATTATGGATAAGGATCTTCAATATTGGGTTGTCTCGTTTATACTGTATATCTCAATTGGTGTAGCCAATTTTGTAGTAAGCGTTGTTGTTTTTATTGAGCGGTTCTCTCACCTTGTCGTGTTCCGCCCACGTATATATTAAATCCAGGTATACCAAAAGAGCTAGCAACAAAAGCTCCTTCAAGATCATCCGCTAAGGCCAAATGTCAACCAGCACCGTTTTCGTGACGACCACTTACGTGATGCACATTTCTCACCGGCTTCGTGACGGGGGGTAGAACGTGTGAATTTTTATAGTAAGGTTCTGAGAACGTACAGGCTGCACGGGACATTTTTTTTGGAAGGTAGTGTTTTCTAACATAGGCCAACAATGGGATCGGAAATGCTACGGTGCAACATACAGACAATGAGGTGGTACAATAGGCGACAGTGCTTTTCATCTGAGTCGCATCGTTGGATAACATAGAGCTTCTATTGTTCATGGAGGGACCAAATCGATACCTACTTTACCCCTGGGCATACCACACGTTGGACAAGAGAGTCTAACTCACAGGATGAACCTTGACACATTTTCTAGCAAAGTGAATCTAATGTTTGCCTCGAGTCCGACCCCTATCTAAGGGGCCAATTCGCTCGGAACGTATTCGGCTAATTTAATGTCGCGTTTCCTCCTACAGGGGAGTGGAGGATAAGGGGACGGCAAAAGCTCACAAATCAGAGGGTCTCGTCTGATAAACCCAAAGGTTCCAACGCTTGGAATGCGTCCTGAGAACTGGGCACGCAAACTGCCCACCCCACCCCTGGCTAGCATGGGAGGAGCACTGGCCATATCGCAAATTTTACCGCCCCATCCAATCTTCAGCTATTCGGGCCTCCCAAATAATGGGGATTTTCTTTGCAGTCACGCTGACCCCCTTGGCTTCACCTCAAAGGCAGGAAATTACTTTACCTGCACTCCCATTTTGACCCAGCCCTATGAAGGTCGCTGAAAAAGATTTACAGCATGGTTATTGGGCGTTGGTTGCTCACAAGCGGTTGACTGCAGTCGTGTTTGGTTACAGATAGAGGCATAATTTCATCTGGGTCTGACACTCAAATCGACTCCTGTAATTGAGTAATGATTGTGTTGGCATCAAGCTATTCCATGTAGGCAGGAACACCCGGGGGCGTTTACTAATGGTGCTTTCTCCCTCGACATGAAACTCTAGGGCCTTTTGTGCCACCATAACGCCTGGTTAGCCCTCTTGACAAATGGCACTTCACATTTGCCTCCCTTTGTCACTTGGAAGAGAAGAAAAATTGCAGCAAAAAAGGGGCTAAAATACAATCTATCACTTGTTTATTTCTTCAAAAAAAGACAGTTATGTAACCAAAAACAAAGGCAAAGAGTCACATGTCAGCCACACTCCACTTATAGGCATCTTCCTCCGTGGCCTTTCTGTTGTTCTGTTGTAAAAGCCATTGCTTTTCGTATCCATTAGATCGGTCAACACCATCCCACCTATAGCCAGGCAAGATGGCAAATCGATTGGGCATAGGAAGAGGACCTTTATAGGTGGGTCTCCCAGGGTTTGTTCCTGCCTTTTGAGCCTTCTTTCGATTAATGTATTCTAGCATGGGGTCTTCGATGCGCTCCTGGGCTCGCAAGTGTTGATCCAGGTCCTCGTCATCTGCGTACCGTGCTAGGGGTTTCGACATCTCCTTCATTGCTTCTTCAGCATTGGCAGTCTGGTTCTCAATTTGTTTCACTCTGCAAATACACACAAGGGTAGCAGTTAGTCAGTAAAACACTCGACCCAGTTGCTATGACCATTGGCAAAACATATGTAGACAATAGCCATATAGTCATCGAAAAAAATGTCACATAAATTTCGCATACTAACCCTCTGCTCCACTTAGCGTATTTCTGAGCCAGTTCAGCATCTTGCGCTTCCTGCTCTTGCTTCTTCCTCTTCTCCGCTTCTAGGTCAACCTTCTTTCCTTTGCGACGCAGGATTGTCTGTGCCTTCCTACCAGATTTTTCATCACCAAGCTGTCAAATATATTTCAAAATATTGCCCGGTAAGTACATGTAAGGTTAAGAAAACAACTATTAGAGAGGTGTACAAATATAAATTATTGAAACTATTACCATTTGCAAATATTTTACCAACTAGTACATTTTCTACTTTGGAACATAAGGTACTTCAAGTTCTACACCAGGCATCCTCTGAATGTGGTTACACAATCCTGCAGTCGAATTAATATCCACTGCTTGTGATAACTCCCAATTAGCAAAGCAAAATTCTGGAATATTTAATGACTTTCCCCGTAAAATTTGCTTCGTTTAGTACAAATGGGCTCCCAACTATCAATCACAATTTAAATGAGCGTGCTATAAATTGTGCCGCATGCATTTAGTAAGTGCTGAATGTGGTAAAGGAGAAGCATCTAATCAGTTTATGGTGCACCTGCAACTTATATCACACTCCATAAAAAATTCAAATCAATAAGCATTTTGTGATGATGGGGAGATAAATCACCTCTTCAAAAGACCTGGCTTTGACACAAATCAATACTTCCCAACGTTGATTAAATTCTAGCACCCAGGTGGAAGAGATTGCCCACCTGGCCATAAAAAATCTTTGGGTGTTGGGGGTGAGAAAGAAATGATAATAAAAATTGCTGCCCTGACCCATTTTCACCCCAAATTGGCCATTAGAAAAGCCCCCCATTACAGATAAGAAATGGCTCACCTCAGAGAACATTTTCGCCTCCATTCGTTTGATCTCCTTAGATTCTTCTGCAAGTGCCCTTGCGTGCTGGAGACCTGCTTTTTTCCCATCAAGGGTTTTGTCACGGCGACCCCCAGGTGGTCCCCGCTCCAAAGATGGGCTTCTCTGCCTCCTCCTGGGTGGTGATTGGTCACGTTTGGAGTCATTTGGTCGCCGCCTGGGTGGTGACTGGTCTTGACCAGAGTCGTTGCGATGCCGTCTTGATGGAGATTGGTCATGACTGGAATTGTATCTCCTCCTGCTGGAATCCACATTATGTCTCATGTCTTTTCGCCTAGGAGGTGACTGGTCATCACTGTTTCTTCTTCTCCTTGGTGGAGACTGGTCCTCATCTGAATCGTGCCTTCGTTTCCTAGGTGGTGATATGTCCTGATCAGAATCATGCCTCTGCCTTCTGGGAGGTGAATTGTCTTCATAACTCTGCCTCCGCTGCCTGGAAGACGAGCGGTCGTGATCTGAGTTGTCCTGCCTCTTTCTTGGTGGTGAAATGTCCTGGTCTGAGTCATGTCTGGCTTTCCTCCTTGGTGGAGACTGATCTGGACCTGAATCAGAGTCATGCCTCTTCCGCCCACCTTCTCTAGGCGAGTTCTCTGCACTAGATGTGATTTCCTTCTTAATCCCATCGTCAAGGGTACGCCACTTGGAAGCATTCTTAAACAGTTCAAGCTTCTGTACTATAGCTGGACGATCGTCCACCACACCTGCTACCTGTGGACAGTCCTCAGGATCATCTTCATCAAACAGGGACGGCTCCTTCTTGTTGCTCTCATTGATCACCTTCTCCAGGTCCACATCATCGTCCACAATTTTGGTCCTGGAAATATAAATAGCTTTAAGTATATGGTTCAGTGACCGACAGTTCTCACCAAACCTAAGAGATTTTAAACGACTTCTGTGTATTCCCCATGGTTAGTTCATAATGTACTACATCCATTATCCATATTTGCAATCACAATAACTTACAGCCATTCTTGCACCTTTTCTCATAGGCCAAGTTTTCATTAGTACTATTTCTGGATGCAACCATTTTCATTCAGAGGGAAAGGGTGGCCAGCAGGTGGTTGGAAATCAGTTGGCAGAGGGTCAGCAGGAGGTCCGAGATAGCGCCTTGGAATCCATTAGATTGATCTGTCTCTTTCTGACCCTTAAGTTAGGTGAAGAGAGAAGTCATAATTTTTTGTGCATGACAAGTCAGGCTATGTTTTATGCATTTGAATGTCTTACCTCTTACACCATTGACAGGTTCTATAATCTGAGAAAAGTTATGACACCCTTCATTCCTCAACATTAAGTTTTTAACGTTTCCCAATCATGACATAAGCAGGCGTGTTTGGGTGCCCAATTCATACGGCTATTTTCCTCTTATTTTTAGAACATGGGAAATCTAGTTACGAAAAGCTAGTGGGAAAACAAACTATGCACAAACAGCCCCCCTTATAAAATATTCACATGTGAAAATTTCAAAGTTCTACCAAAAAATTGAGAAATAGATTTTCGTTAGAGTATTTCAGGTTATAAACTACTGTGCGCCATACCACTACTTATTCGTGCAACTTATTCCTAGTTTATAGAGTGTGTGTAATCTGTACAACAGAACCAACTTATTCATCAGTGATTTAATCCACACTGCAATAAAATAATACTGTATAAGGTCTCGATGACAGGCAGGCTGGCATCAACAACACTGCAGTCATCATCAACTAGTTTATAGACCTCACATTAGCAAATTCCATGATAAATTTTAACGAAACATCTAGTAATTAACCAAAATACTGTATAGGGGACCCAGCCGTACATGCTGACTGTGACGTAACAATTTCACTTGCCAGGTTATAGGCATATGCAACGGAATTCTGCCAAATGCACCTCTGGCGCCTCCCACTTTTCAAGTTTCCATGGAAATTCCCTCACACAATAATACTTATAAACTTCAATGACAATAGAACACTGTTTACTACTACTGTTGCATGAGGGCATTTCCATGGAAACAGGAGGAGTGGGAGGTTCCAGAGGTGTGTCCGGCATATTCCTGTTGACTGTAACTTGGCAGGCGAACCTATTATGTCACACAGTCAGGTTAGGCTGGGTCCCCCATATCAGGTTAGTATAGTCTTCTTCACTGACCAGCCCTCTTCCATAAAACCCACCAGGTGCTGTTGTGAGATGTCTTGGTTTAGCAAGGCAAGTATATTGGCCTTGAACAATTCTGATGTATTCGAACAAGTGCAATTATGTTCAGACCTTATACAGTATTATTTTATTGCTGTGTGGATTAAATCGCTGATAAATGAATGGATTCTGTTTGATACATTACACACTCTCAATCCTTACAACCAAACTGACTTTTTTTACTCCCCTGAATTTTGAAATTGTTTGCATTTTCTCATTCTCCTTGGCCTTTAGTGTTGTGCAAACATCACCTCAGCTTCTAATGCTCATGTTAGCAGGGTCAAAATACAAGCCAAAAGGGTGGCGATATTCCTAAAGCCACAACAGCAGCCGGTCGCAGGTCCCCTGTCCTCGGTCCCCAGTCGCCTCGACTGATACCATATTACGTCACATAAAGCGGCATGCCAGTATAAACCGCGGGTGGCCGGCATGCCGCAATAACCAAGGTAGATTTCCATAATTTTGATCCTTGTCATTTTTGAATGGAATGCTTCTAGTACAGTACTGAAATTATGTTACTATGAAAATGGGTGAGTGTACCTGGTGTCCAACAAGAATTGTCGCAAGCGGCAGCGCACGAACTACAGTCTCTCGTGGACCTGTGCTCGTAGATTGTAGTTCGTGCGCTGCCGCTGCGACAATTCTTGTTGGACTGATAGTACAGGCTGTGAGAATATGCAAGTTCTGTTGCACAGTGCATATAAAAAATGCAGATTGTGTGACCAATCCTATCGTCAGTCTGCTTCTAAATACCGATTATTGCCAGACACTGCAATTGAAAACAATATATTAGGAAAATGTGCCTTTTCGATAACCTTTACGTGAATTTCAATTCTCAGGCAAATGTCAAGTTCGGAAAGGATAATGTAACATGTGAAAACCTCAGCTTATACAGTCATACCCTTATACCGGCATGCCGGGATAGCCACCAGATCGTGCATTTCTAAAAACTGGTCGACCTCGGCTACACCGGCATGCCGCTTTATGTGAGGTAACACGGTGTGTGTACTAATTTGTCATTCATTGATTCGACTTGATTCATAAATTGCTACATAAAGTTTATTTCAAAGAGTGTGAGGTGATACTTCTCGTTCGCACCACCCCAGAGAATGCTACAATCGCGGCGACCAGGTACCAGGGACCCAGGACAAGCGACCCGCGACCGGCTGCAGGTGTTGTAGGAATATCCTTTAGGCTTGTATCTTGACTGCGCTAACGTGAGCATTAGCAGCTGAGGTGATGTTTGCACAACACTGTAGACCAAGGAGACTTAGAAAAGGCAAAAAATTTCAAAATTCAGGGGAGTAAAATGAGTACGTTTGGTTGTTAGAGTACTTCTCAATTACATACATTTGTATTACTTTTGTTTACAGTGATAGCATTGAAAATATATGATTACCCTATCATATGTCTATCTGGGACAAGGGGGTATGGTGGTTTAATGGCTATGCTACTGGCCAGCCAAGCGGGAGGTCCGAGGTTCAAATCCTGTCCCCATCACCTTCGCTTAGTCTGGTCTTTTTCTGCTTATGGCATTCCTTTTACATAGTTGATTTTGTCTTACTGCTATTGCGCACTTGATATGCAATAGCGTGAATATGTTGAAAGCTTTTAAATGCATGAGCATGTGAGAAAAGCCCATGATTCTCTTTATGGAAATATTAACTTTATTATTATAGGCCAGGGGAATGTTGCCGGCTGGGTTGCAGTGAGGCGGTTTATACCTTCCCGTGGCGGACTTGGCCTTGTGCTTCTTCTTCTTCCTCTTGTCCTTCTTCGGGTCAGACAGGTACTTCTTCAGATAGTCCTCCTTGCTGCCGCCGCCAACGACCAGAGAGTCGGCCGCCATCTTTGGATTATTGGCAAGTGGGGGGAGGAGGAGCGAGTGGGTGGGAGCGATGGGAGCGGGGAGGACTACCGTATACTCACAGCTACCGTACACTGGGAGCTAACGATGGGTTTTTTGTGGAAACGCTGTCGTGGTCCGGGTTGTGTCAAGGACGACAGGTCTGTCCACATTTTTTTTAAAATGGAGGGGGACGGACATATAAGCCATGTGGCAGTAACAAAAAACCTTCTCCAAAAAGAGGGGTGAGTCAAGCCATGCCCTGTCAGTTGAAATCCGAAGGTGAATCTCCCCGCTCAATATGAGCATTGTCAAGTGGTCAAATTGCACGTTGTCGTGCATGCCGTGCATGCCGTGCATGCCTCACAAATAAAGGAAGTGAAGATACGGTCGTCTGCCGCGAATTCGAATCGATCGGATAGGCAGCAAGGTTTGCTGGATCCCCAACACCCCCCGGCGGCACAAGCGCAGGGAGGGCGCGGCACCGGGAACCAGACAGAGACTGACCAGCTGCAGACCACTCGCACCAGGACATACCACTGGCCAGCGGTACATGCACAAGTCAGGACGGCTGCGTCAAGCAGGTATATTGGGATTGACCGGGGCGGAGTTCGGATGTCAAGCTCGTTTGATTTGGTGCATGCTGAGGAATTGGGGTCATGCATCCCACGGGTATTGATTGATCGGGTATTTACAGACATTGCATGGAAGAGGTTCATTTAACTGGGTTCATGATGTCAGGGTGACGTCATGATGACCACACGGTTCGAATGTAAACATGTGGCTGCAGGAGCTATCAAAAAAATCTGCTCTGCCACTTGGCGTAATTTGCATTCAGCAGGCTACGACGCTACGTGTACAGTACACGCGGTGTATACTCAGTGGGAATAGTAAGAAATATAAGTAGAATATTAAAACTTTAAATGGAAATTATGACGACACAGCAAATATGTGTGTAATATTGACACATTGTCTTATTCACTTTGTACTTTCAGTCCAGATGAGCAATGTCGTCAAGTCTCTCCAGTGATGGCACGGGTTCAGATATGTCATCCCAGGCAGATGCCAGTGGGCAGAACTACATCACGGTTATACCTGTGGAGTACCCTCGACGTGTGTATGGGCAGCCAGCAGACTTCTCTGTGGAGCAGTACCGGGAGTATCTTCGGGAGAGGGCAAGAGAGGAATACATGAGGGGAGACTATAACATAAACAGTGGGCCACACTTCAACGATCATGGCCCACTGTACACAGTTTCACAGAGATTTGAACGGGAGCAGTTTGAACGCAACAGGGAGGCTTACATGGCTGCAGCTGTTGCTGCGGGTGATGCATATGACAGAGGAATGCAGCACCAACACATGCAGCCCACAGACTCAAGGTGCAACTCAGACAGCAGTGGATCTCACAAGGAGGAACTGACAGTAGTGCATCATAAAGGAAGGAAATCACGCAGTAAGATTTTAAAATACAAGTATTACTCATCATTCACAATGCCATGGAGTTTATGACAAATAATTACTATAATGTCCTTTTCCAGTGGTACATGTGTGTATTTTTCTGATGTCACCTGTGGCTGTACACTTGGAGCTGGAGAATGGTTCACATGCAACGGTACAAGAACTAATGCAGCACATTCTAGTGGAGCCAGAAATTAGTCTGCCACCAAATGCTGCTAACATATTTACACTCTGGATGTATTCTCCCTTATTAGGTGCGTACTTTCAGAGTGACTCCTGGAGTTTCTCTAATAATGTGTTTTTTTGCAGAGTTGCAGCTGAAGCCCCATCACAAACCTCTGCAAGTCCGCAAGGAGTGGCCATACTTCCTTGCCCGATTTACCAAGATGAATGAGCAGAATAGGGTCATGGACGAACCCATCCTGTCCTTGCAACGAAATGTGTTCTTCAGCAAGAAGGACGAGCTCAAAATAAAGTACAATTGTTGATTTATTGCCTTGTACCTACTACTCACATATAGCATCGCATAATAAGTACATTTTAACTTTCCTCTTTCAAGTGACCTGAAAGTCCTTGAGCTCCTGTATGAAGAAGCCAAATTCAACGTACTAGGTGGGAGGTACCCATGTGAGCAAACGGATTACATAATGCTTGGCAGCATCCAGGCTCGTCTGGAACTGGGCCCCTACAACCCGCAGGTGCACACGGCAGACTTCTTCAAGGAACATGCACACCGCTTCCTACCCCGTCATGTGTGCAGACCAAATGTACTGCCCTTCACATGGCTCAGAATGACCAGTAAAACCAGCCCAGAAGTACGGCTTCTGGAGCAGTTCCACCGGATACCTAGCAGCACTGCCTATAGGAAACTCATTAAGAGATATCTTGAATTCTGTTGGGCCCTGCCTTTCTATGGGTAAGGTAGTATACAAATAAAATCATAATACACAATTCATTTCTTGGAATTGTTGTAACTATACCATGCAGTTCAAAATTTAGCTCATATTCATGTTGGTAGAAATTGTGGGCTTTGCTGCATCAAAGTTGTAAGTTGTACCCACTTTTGAAATGTTTCTGTCATTGCACTGGAAATAATTAACAGAGTGGATGCCGGGTATGTCTGAATGCGGAATTTGCTTTTCAGGGCAGCATTTTTCTGGGGTCAGGTGGAGAGGCCTGTCAAAGGATTATCCACTCTCTTCAACCATAAAGATTTGATTGTGTTAGTCGCTATCAACGAGCAAGGCATTTATCTCATCAATACCGAACGAAGTGTAAGTTTGTCAATGGCATAGAAGTGAAAGTTCTTGCCTGATATTTGACTTGTTTGCACACCAAAATATAATTTTTTTTCCTTCTGCAGGACTTGTTGTTAGGTCTCAAATATGATGAATTGTCCTGGGACTTTGCCAAGCCATCCCAGGAGATCAACTCTGACTGCCTCCCATGTCTGTTTCTCCAGTTTGTCACCAATGAGTATGGGAGAAAAGTATCCAAGATTGTCCAGGTCTTCTCCAGGCAAGCGGCAATGATGGATGCACTGATCTCCTCCTTTGTGGATGACCTCAAGCAAGTGGAGAACGCAAGCTATGCCCCAAGCAGTGCAGCTGACAATGGAGGCAACAGCAGCACAAATGAGGGGCAGATGTGTGATGCCTCCACAGAGATGGATGAGGTGCTGTTGTCCCTCAGTACTGTTACCAGGAGGGAAGCACCAGCTGATTCCTGCCTCAGCAACAAGCTGGACCGGCTCACTCTGGCAACCTTTGATGAAGACGGTACGAGGTTATATGGGCTTTGGAAATAATATGCTGTGAGGTGAAACATTTCTGCTGCTTTTGTTGTCAGTTCGAAACAGGCAGACCACTGTGAACTTCTGAATATAGCCAACTGCCATTTAGTCATAATGAAGGTTCACATTGCTTCATGGTGTGATAGGGGCCAGTTCTGCTGATTGGATCAGAGAATTTTGTACTTTCACATCATGCCCAAGTTGGGTGTGCCTGTCCATTAGAACTGACAGTGCAAACAGTTTTTACCCACCCCATACACCAGGTGTCAAACGAAAGATTGTTAATTAATTATTGTGCCTATGCTAGTATGCCTAGACCTCATTTACTGAGGCAAGACAATGGTTTTTGATAGATATACCTCAGAGACACCTGGTATATGCAGAGTGAGTTAGAAGTTTTCGCCACCCAGTTATTCATAATTATTGTACAGTACTTTGTTAGCATACTCTGCTGCATTTTTTTTTTGTTGAAACCATAACATAATTTGAGAACATCAGTCTATGCAACATCAGCAATAATAATTGTAGTAGCATTAATGAGTAACAGGTTGGCAAAACTTTGATTCACAGAACGTTGTACACAATATTAAATAATAAATGTGTAATAAATAGAACAAGAAATTAATATTGATTCATAATTTTCTGCCTGCCAATTAAATCTTAGTCATACTTTCAAACTTGAGCTACAAGATTTACATTTAGTTCAATTACAAATCTGCAATGTATTAAGCAGTAGTAAGAGGTATACTTTATTGTTTATAAGCTTGTGACATGAATATTATTCTAAGGTTCAATACATTATTTTGTATGTCAAATCTGTAATGGAAATTCCCATACTCTGCCAAGTCAACTGGCATCCACCCAGGGTGCCAGAACTCAGTCGAGTATGACAATTGCCACAGTCCTGGCAATGTGGGTTTAGCTTTGATGCATTACAAAACTAATAACTACTAAAAGGCATGATTATTGGCAGGCAATTATGATTCATGTTGTGTAATCCTTCACCTCATAATTTCCATTTCCTGTCGCAGGTACATGCATCGGACAAATGGGTTCGTGGGCCTTCAGCCATTAAAAAGCCATGCCATCACCTTTATACGGTTTTAGTACAAAACTGCATTTGTATATACAGTACTTTATTTCCTTGAAAGAGCAATCATTAAAAAATAACTCGGTGCCACCAAACCAAGCTCATGCCTTGAACCCTTTAAAGACGGCAGGAACTTGGAACCAAGTCATACTGGATCCAGGCTTGGACTCAGTCTTGAAAGGTGTGCTTTGCAATATGTCAGGTGAGTGGTCACTCAAGAGTTCATCAATTGACATGCAGAGGTCATCCATGTTGTCCTCACTCAGAACATCTTCACAAAAGTGATGGGCAGGGTGTGTGACAGGCGTGCATAGTGACATGTCGCTCTCAAACTGCGTTCGATTGGCTGGAGTTTGAAAAAAGTGTCCAACGTCTAGCCTCCGCCTCTTACCAAGAATGGGTGTGACGTCAGGAAATGGGGCTAGGCTTGTCCTAGTTTGTTGGCGTTCGTGTGCCACATTGAAGTGCACATGCTGTCCCCGTGTTGCTGGGATGTCATAGTCAGGTTTGGGAATAAATTTATCACTGCAATGGCCACCTTGGATGTAGACACGGAGATTCGTGAGACCAACATTGGGCTTCATCACATTTTGAAGCTGGTCTGCCATCACTAAGTTACTGTGAACAGAAGAAAAAGATGAGAGAACGCTCACATACTGACAGTTCAATGGATGAAAACGTACCGGAAAGTATGGAAGAGAACTCTTTTGAGGGGAAGACCATCTGATTCTTCTATTTCAGGCAGTGTTTCAGGGATGTTCATGTGATATACTTCTTTCGGATTCATGGGGGTTGGACCGAGGACAATGGCCACTCGCGTTATGGTAGGAGCCATTGGGTGATTGAATGCGTCTTCAATTGGCTGCAAATAAGCAGTGTCAGTCAGTACGGGAGAAGCAAATATACACTTCCTGCAAACCATACTTGCAAAACACTTTGTAACAGCTGAATGGCCTTTTCCGCCTTCTTGACATATCGGAGATGCTTCCTTGTATCTTGTTGGCGAACTCGCTCCTCCTTTAGTCTCTGCCTCTGTGAATTAGTAGTTCGTAATATTCTGCTCTGAAGGTAGAATGGCAGTGCATGTTGCAATATATCTGAACTTACCACAGCTTTGATGTGTGCCTTAATCTCCTTCTCTGATCCTTCAAGAGACTCAGGATCAGTGCTGGGTCCCTGCAGGCAGTCCCCTCCTCGGTTAGCACTCTCCACAATCTTCTGCAGCAGCTCAAACTGGCAAGGGATCTGGGCCCTCTGGTACGCCACGTACTTGACCACCCCACACACAAGCTTCCCCAGGGTGCGACGAGGCACGCACGACTCGAAGTGTAGGTCGACCACAACTGGATCCTTATTGCGGCCCACCATTCCTGAACTTTTTCTCAGTCCTCTTTCTGAATGTCCAATGCATCAACTGCCGAGGTCTGGTGGGAACTAGAAATTGTACTGTACGTACTATTTCGGCCTAAATCGTCCCTGAAATTGCAACAGAACCACTTGCTACCCCTCAGATGTAATCAGATAATTTGAATCGAACCGTTGAACGCCGCCATCTTTGTTTTATAACTAGTTAAATTTATTAGCTATTCGTAGCCAGTGTCGTGAGTATTATATATTTTACACGCCTAAAGTTGAGGCACATTGTGCAGTGCTAATGGCATACAAGAACCACTATGAAATGTCCATTCCATAGTGCAAATAATTGAGAGATTCGTAATACTTCGTAATAAAAGGGGGAAAAATATTAGTTGGATAGCACTGATAGCTGCTAGTGAGTAGGTGGCGGTACAAGGTGCGGCAAAAGCAAGGCAAAAGGCGCATAATATTGCAAATCTGTGGAATATTAACGTGTTATAATTTCCAACCCTCACACCGGTACTGACCTGGACAGTTGAGGTTAAAACTGTGGTATAAAATTCCCCGGTAAGTATCTTATCTGGCAAAGATGGCGCTGCCCAAGTGCCTGGTGGCTGGTGTCAGGCAGAAACTGCTTTTGAAGAACGTCAGTCCTTTTCCTGCTTTGACCTCTTGCCCCTTGGTGTTGACACCACTTGGGACGTAATATATGAGCTTATTCCGCTGGCTCCTGGGTGTCCTGGGCAGACTGTTGCCTCTGTGGGTGCGTCGCCTTGCCGGACGACTGACTGGCCTCTTCTTGCAGGTACTCAGAGACGGTGTGGATCGATTCCTTGTCTGGGCAGCAGCCCCACCTGGCACCAGAAGCATGACCACTTGGGAAGAGGCTAAAGGTACATTATTACCTACACAGCTTAGCCATCCAGTCACACTACACCAGGACAAAGTCTTCCGACGCAGATTGTTGACATCAGGCAGTGTTGTAATCTGTGCCTCTTGATGGTTTTCTTTTTACAGAGCGGTACCTGACAATGCCTATTGAGCAGAAGAGGAAGGAGTACAAGTGTGGAGATTCATTTACCAAACTGAGTGACATCCCGACATGGAGTCGTCAGATGGGCTCGAAAGAGGGTGTACCAGGTAAACATGGGAACTATGCAGTACAGCCTGTCCTCCATATTTGTGGGTTCCACAACCATGGATGCCACCAATCTCAGATCACAAATATGTGAAATCGTACAATTCCAGAAAATTCCAAGCTCTACAATATGTAAAAACTATTTACAGACAGAGCGTTTGTGTGTTTCAGGTATTATTAGTATTGTAATAGACAAAATAGAGAGATGACTTAAGGTGTACAGGAAGATGCGCCTAAATTATGTATGTGCATACACTATGTCATTTTATGTCAGGATTTTGGTATCCGTTGCGGGCCCTAAAACCAATTCCCCATGGATATGGAGGGCCCAGTGTACCCAGAATTCTTATGTAATGCAACATTAGCTAACCTACCCGTCATGAGTGAATTACAGTACATGTCATATTGACAAGAGTGTGTTTTGTCAATTAAACGAGCACTACATTGTTGTAAATAAATATTGGTGCCATATGAGAGAAAGGGTAAATCCAAAACCATTATAAAACTAATCTACATCTTCTCTTACATTTTATAGCCGTAAGTGACAAGGTGAAGAGTCTCCTCTCTGGCATGCACTTTGAGTGTGATCCAGAGTTGAATAACAAGGTGTCCTTATGGAAGGGCAGTGTGACAGAGCTAGAAATTGATGTCGTTGTCAATGCAGCCAATAGCTCCCTAATGGGTGGAGGTGGAGGTCAGTGTGGGTTTAAAATTTAGTAGTACGAGTATGTTTGGGTATGACCTTATATTCTTTTCTTGCAGTTGATGGGGCAGTTCACTCAGCTGCTGGGTCCTTTTTGAGAGAAGAAAACAGAACGTTCCATGGTTGTGATGTTGGTGATGTAAGGATATCAGGAGCGTACAAGCTGCCATGCAAGTGTGAGTATGTGATAATTGAGATATTATTGTTTTGTGACGTCTGACCTGGATTTGAATTTCGGCAGACCTAATACATACTGTAGGTCCTCAGACAGAAAACACAGACAAGCTGCAGTCATGTTATGCAAAGAGTCTGTCCTTGGCACACAAGAATAATCTTAGGAGTGTTGTGAGTATCCAAGTGCTTTGAGTGAATGGAATAACTATAAATAATTTGCTATTCACTTGCAGGCATTTCCATGTATAGCAACAGGTGTTTATGGTAAGTAATATCTTTAAATATTGACTTGAATTGTTACATAATGTGTGCTTCTGAATAGGTTTTCCAAATGACAAAGCAGCAAAAACTGCTCTTTGGACAGTGAGGAAATTTTTGGAAACAAAGCAGGATCAGGTAAATTTTCTGCCCTGACTTCATGTTGTTTGCAAATCTTGATTTTCCTGCATTACAGATGGACCGGATAATCTTCTGTGTGTTTTTGCCTGTAGATGAGAAGGTGTATCAAGAAATGATGCAGATATTTTTCCCACTCCGCTGAAGGTGGGATTATTACAGAAATGAAACTGACATTGTTATGTTTTTTGAATATAAAGGGTACTCTCAAAATTTATGGAATTGCAACTCGTTTTTTTAACTGCTAAATTTTGATATGGATAAAAATAGTTATTGATGGCGTCTTTATGGTCTAAAATTATAAAGAATATTTTACCCCCACTCATTTTGTTATATACAGAAATAAAGATTGCTTTACTAACTGAATTACACATGAGTTAGGTTAAGGTTGCTGCACTTGCAGGAATTTTCTGTGTAGTCAGTGTGGCCTGTGGAACTTGCTTGCGTTGCTTGCTTGTATGACCCTGTCCCTAATTTCCCCTCAGGGTTGACGTAGGCAAAAGTGATCAAGCCCATTTTTACCAGAGCTCGTTATGTGGTAGTCATGCTGTAGTCATGCTTTGCAGGTTTTTAGGTGGAGTGTGTCCTTCCAGTTTGGTTCCCAAATCTGGAAAATTGTCTGTGCTAAGACTAGACAAAATAATAATTGCAGGATGAAAGTCCCTGGGGTCTTTCCGTGGAGGATTGGAGCTAATGCCAGCATTTGAGTTAGATTTGGCAAGTATCACTTCTGGCCACACATATCTGAATATAGTACCTGATAATATGGATTCTAACTAGAATTTGCCCCATTTAACCGCCATACCACATCCCCTCCCTCCTGAGGGTAAGGGGAAGGGTCTAATCCTCCCTTTAAATTGACCCCATCCCAATCTCACACAGATAATGTCTCCTGTGTTGCAGCAAATTGCATATCAGCATTCATTACCTTCAGACATTCACTTGCAGAAGTAATGTTGTTCACTTTAAATTAGATTAGAGGATAATGATACCTAATTCCGAGGGAATATAGTGGTTCCTAGGAATTACCACTCCAGTTGTGTGATAATAAAGAGTAGCAGTTCTTATGCATACCGGTGCAGTGGTTTTCCTAATTTCCCTTGTCCTTTTGCTTTCTAAAATGTTTGGTGAAGGTTTCAGCAAACGCTGCAATATAAACAACAAGAAGTCAACAACATCACAACATTTCCCTATGAGGGGTAGTCAGCGATGAAGTCAGCTCATGAGTTTTATTAGTTCATATGTTGGGTGAGCTTGCGTCTCCCTTCATCGCTGCAATATCATTTTTATAAATACCAAATAACAACCTGATGATTTCGTCCATTTCTGTTTACACTGCGTCTTGCACTGCGTAGATATGTGAGCGCCTTATGGGAAGTACGACGACTATGCAACCGACATAATGACAAAATCACTATGCTCAGCAAAGATATTTGGAACATTGGCTGATTTATTTGTACATTAGTTGTATACAATGAGTTGTTATCCTGGCTATGTACTGTATTGAACAGCTACCAGCAATGAGACATTACATTCGATTGACTTTAACTTGCGCTGATGGTTGTATAGCACTAGGATACATCTGGCCAAGGTACCAACCCACCTAAAAATGTAAGTCTTAAATCATAAGTACCCTTCCTATAAGCACACTGCCCTAATTATGCAATGAGTTACCCACCCAACAAGATACGCCCTTACCAAATACCATTTCTTCGAGCAAGCCATAAGCAGATTTGAGATTATGACATCAAGCTAACGAGATCAAGTCCCAAATTTAATCCGATTTGTGGGACTTTAATTAGGATTTAAATATCAATTTAATCAAAAAAAAATGCATGCCCCTGAAGCGAATCCAAGTTTTCTCATCGGGAGATCCCTAATGAAAATTGTGATTACGGAACAGCGGCGGCGATGGGAATCAAATGGATTCTTTGGGCGTGAAAACGCGCATGTGGAGTACTCTGGATCGATCTAGAGATGCAGCCTTTTGGATAGGCCGCCATGGAACTGGGAGGACATGTCTTTCTTCTCTGCTTAGGTAATTTCGACGAATTGTGCAGGTCGGGGGCTTGTGACATACACTTATTTTTTGTTTACAGCGGTGGTGGTGTCTACTGCAGAGCCAGGACCTACTGAAGCCACGTCTGCAGGAGCCGAGTATGAACAGTACACCACTGAACAAGTAATTACTGTGTTCACTAGTATATTACGCGTACATACGAACTGACATTTTGTAATTTGTAGGACACGACAACGAGCACGGAAATTCCATTCTCGGTGGCAGCCTTGGCCTTAGATGGAGATGACAACGATATTGTGGACTCAACCACTACTGGTATGGCTGGATAATCAGGTCATCCAATCTGATTTGACATTTCGTTTATGTCGTTGCAGATGCGACTATGGTCAAACCGCTGCCAGAGTTCATCTTCTATGATAGCTACACCAATGCTCCGTGCATTTTAGCCAAACTTAATGTCACTTTAACCATCAACTATCCTACACAGGATCGGGGACAGCAGGTTGCTATTGCACTAATAAACGTTTACGCCAAATGTATCCTGACGCTATGCAACCGCCTTGGCAGAGTGCTGACGGTTGCATAACGCCAGGATAAGTTCGGCCAATTTTTTGTACAGTTAGTAAATTCTATCCGATTTATACCAATTTATCATCAGGAAATCTCGATTCAACTGCCTCAAGATGCCAAAGTGGATGGAGATTGCGGCCGAGGAGAAGACTCGTCCCTGACCCTGGAATGGGGGTCATTCCGGTTCATCATGGGTTTCCGTAAGGTAGGCCAAGCTCGCAAAAATGTTTCTGTGCGCCAGGTGGCTAATCCCTGAACAATTTCTACAGAAAAGGTTCAGCAAATATGAAGTGAGAACTCTGCCCGTATGTATACCGAGAAGGTTTATTGACTGCTTTCGGGTTTATGGGCTACATAAAAAGCTCTTTGCACATGACCTCACTGCGCTTGACTTATAGTTCGGCAAAGCCAAAATGCACCAGTAAATATCAGGATCTCCGTAGCTATGCTTGAGGTGTCCTGAGGAACTGTCTGCTCTCTACAGATACAGTAAGCACGAACGGTGCATTTTGATCACTGCACATGTCGCACTTGCTTCTTACCGTCATGAGCAAGAACTAGGAATATATTGTTGTGTGTCTATTTCCTGCTCATGTGGGTACACCACGTGTGAAATTCACCATTGCGATTGTCATACACGAATTCGGGTGAAACAACTCACATATATCGAAAATGATGTATGAACACCTTTCCAGTCCCCTGTTGGTGATGCCTGGTACGTGGATGTCCTGAACCTTCGTTTCCTGCCAACTACAGACGTATTTGGACCAGGAGCTGCTGCAGGTTAGATCCACAATTGACATTACAAAAACTGGAGTTAACACTCAATTATTGAACAGCTGGTGCTCAAGAACTGTGGAGCGGCGATTCACTGACGTTGTTCCTGACTCCTTCTGGAAGATCGTTCCGTTGCAGTGCGGTCAAAGAAGTGGATCTGCTTGACCAAGCCGAAAACCAGAGAGGCACAATAAGGTTCCAGGGTGTGCTTATACAACCATTTGCCATCTTGACATCAGGAGACTATGGCCCAGGTGAGTACCTCATTACATTTGTCGAATCGAAAATTTGAAGACATTTTTTTGCAGACTTTCCATGCCTGGAAGATGCGGGGAGTCGTCGTCTGAGAGACGAAACAGTACCAGTGGCAGTCGGTAGTACCCTGGCAGTCGTCGTACTTGCTACAGTCACCGGATATGGAATCCTTCGTTACATGAAAGTGAAGAAGATCGAGTACGATACCATGGAGTAACCTTCCTATACGCAGTACAGATGTACAATTTTTTCGCCCCAGTTTTTACCCATCCACACCAGCGTTAGGTAACCTTCATCATTGCACCTATAAGTGATTTCTAGCCATATCGCATGTTGATACTGTAGGTGAGTCAATTTTTGCCATTTGTTGCAAACTACTAATAAAAACAAAACTGCCTGTAAACCGCGAGCAGGGAGGCCTGATCTATTTGGCGAGAGGGCAAGTCTATTTTGTCTGGCAACAGCAATAATGTTAAAACTGCTGGCCATCGTGTACTGCACGATGTGGAAATAATTTAAAAAAACACTGTGTTGGGTCAGAACCAGGTTAGGGTAATACGACCAGCAGAGAGTACCGCAAATAGTGAGAATGATGGTGATGCTGTTCTTCCATAATAGTAGGTGAAGAATTTTGAATCTCGTGTTAATACCGAATAAATGTCGTGTGTTGGACCTACGATGTTGTTGTATGATTCAAAGTTACATTTACGGCCGGAAAAGTTGCAATATCAGGAAATATGTTGGTCCTTTTGGCATCAAGCGTAATTTCCTATTCTTGTGAATAATGTGTAAAAAAAAACCTCAATATTTCACAAAATTCGCAAGGTTGGACTAGTGTCGTTTTATTGTGGGCTCCTGCCTTAAATATATAAGGGGGTGATTATTGTGTAAGAGGTGTTTCCCAACAGAATGTGATATGACGAGAATGCTGTAGTCCTGTAATAAACATAAAAGTGACTTTCACCTGGTGGTAATTTATGACCCTTTTTAATCTTTCATACAGTGAATATACATTGAGTATCATCTGGGTAAAATGACAACATACTTGTCTTTATGAGCTTTACAGCTGCATCCTTGCTGTTAAACTGAGCATAAGTACAGTAACTATGTCAATGCCAGTCTTGAAGACTTGCATGTCATGCAGTTTTATTTTTCCGTACTCATATGCTGATGAATCTATCTGGCTTCAGTATGCATGGTGCCTTTACTCATTTTGCTTACTCATGTTATGTACAAGTATTTAATGGAATGTAATTCTGGCAAATTATAAAGATGACAAACACAAGACAGCATTTTGTAAGGTAAGAAAAGTGAACAGTACCAAGAAGAACACAGCAAAAACAAAAATGATAGTAGTAAAAAACCCATAAAATGATTTCATCTGAAACCCCACAACCACATCAAACTCCACCCTTGATTTGTTTCCCAGTGAATATTGCCAAGCAGAGCATTTGGAATGTAAATGCAGTATACTGAGGTTTGCCTATTTGCATTTGTGACGGAATGATCCTTATCACTATGAACCTACGTCCCAATCACAAAATTACCCTTTATCCTATTTGATTTCAGAAAATTTGTTTTCACTCTGTCAAAAGAGTACGGGGGAAGACAGCTCTTTCAACCACTACAAACTCTACCAAGCTTCTGACAAGGTGAAAACTAATAAGGTTCCGAATTTTAATACCAGAAAAAAAAATCACCATTAATTTCACAGCAAAAAGTAGCAACTCCCCTCATATTGGACGCTCTGCCTACAAAACCCGACTTTGAATATGTCCTGGGCAGTGGACGCCTCCGTTCACAACAGGTCACCATCAGGCATGACCATGCAACGAGGTCAACGAAGGGTCGTAGTTGCCATGGTGGTGATGATGGTACGAGTATGCCGATGGACCTGAAGCTCCAAAGTGCATCAGATCCTTCTTCATTGGAGGCAGCACCAATCCTGGTTCCGTCTTTACCATGGAGCCATCATCAAATGCCTTTCCTCCATTGCATCCGAAGAGTGGTTTCATCTCCGTTCCCAAGTGGAGGCCTCCACCACCGGTGTTGCTTTGGGCCATCATCAAGCTGCTTCCCAGTGACTCAGTGGACATACTAGTCTCGCTGCAAATGTCAAAGAGTCAAATGTCAAACGGGGGTCAAATGGCCAATGGGAGGTCATGTTTTGGATTCAAGCACGTTTCCTTTTTTTTGCTAATGAACTTTGTGTCAACAGATGGTTGGAGCTAATCTTGAACTGGCTGCGTGGTCATGGCCAACGCACTAAAAGTGAGTCCTTTTTTATCGTGCTTTTTGCAGCTGATCTCCAGGATTAGCAACCTGGCTAGAACATAATACTGTAGATGAGTTTTAATTGCAATATTGGTATGCAGTGGGCAAAATAAATAATGCGGCCCAAGGGCCGCAAAATGATTGCCGGATAATGTCACAGCACAGCTATCTATTGCCAGAGCCTGTAAAAGGTATGCCATACACTATATCGACCAGAAAGCGCTTGTTCGGCACTAATTTGGAAATCCACCATTTATAACTTCACTGAGCGTCATACATCACCTATCTGGAACAGTGGAAATTACCACAGATGAGCAATGTTGCCAAACTTCCATGCAATGTTTTTGAATACGTCTTGCTTTAGAATTTTGTTAGCTAGGTTCAGGCAAGATTTATTTTCCCAGTGCCCTTGAAACATCTGGATCTAATTGTAATGACTCGCCCTGGGTGGCAGTCTCATATTATGATTACGCAAAGGTTGAATCAGCATTTTCTTTTAATTGTATCAAAATATTGACTAACACACTCCACTAAAAATAATGGTCATTTTAATAATTAAATAACACATGTGGTTTTGACCTCATGCAATCAATAGACCCCTTGTGTCGAATGCTCCCTGGCAGTTAACCTCCTTTATCTGCGTACGTGCACGTCCGGCATTCGTATGACTGTGTCCTTCTCAGTTATCATTCCTTTGACCTGTGAAACAGAAGACACTGCTGGCGATTTGCTGCCGGCGGCGCATTATTGCTAGACATCTAGGGAAGTTTCCCACGATCGAGAAGTACTGCTCTCAGCAAAAGTGTTTGTTGGCGTGATCGAATGACATCCAATGATGTCATGTGTTACCGGAAGGTTCACGTACGTGTCAACTGCCTGGACGCTGGACTTTCTCACTCCCATCCGTATACCCCCGATGTCATACTCGGACATCAAATAATTACATTTTTTTTTTTTACAAAATAACACACATGAACAAACTTCTTACAAAGTACACTTCCAGGTCATATATGGCCTCTAGTGAATGCCAATGAAGCACATTCGCAAAACGACACCACCTGGGCACGTATCACTCGATGGTCGAAAATGAGCCCACCAACCGAAGAGGGAATCAGGATACTACTCAACATTATATCAAGTTTATTCACACCTTCGCTAATTTGGCCCCAATTTTTCATCATGACACCCCCACCGAAATGAGGTAATGGCGCCAGTAAATATGTCTGTCCCTGAGCTAGTTCGGACGAATGATCTTTATCCCTCAAACAAAACATTGTGGAGTATTGTTAAAATCCTCCAAAGCCTGCGGACAGTTGTGCGACCCCCGAGTGGCGTTCCTGGTCGGGTCAACACTGACCATCGGACAAACCTGGCTAACCGAAACACGATAGTGCGTTGTTGCTGCAGCTCTCCCAATGGTCCCGGTTGGAATGGTGCGGGCAGGGACACTCTTTTTCCTGTTTTGTTTCTCTCTGGCTCTCTGGCCCTAATGGGGTGTCAACACAAGTATGTTGTGGAGTTGACTCTCGACGTGACGAGACGAGTTTTCAACCCCTTCTGGCCTGACCCCCCACCACCCACCCGCCCACGTCCATCCACGTGGACACAGTACGTGCGACACGCATGTCACCTTTTTTTTTGAGTGGAAGGTGTCAACTTGGGAATGCCCGTAATATCTACTAATGTGGATGAATTATGGGTAAGAACAATGTTGGTATAAATATTTGTGTTTGCTCCGCCTGGGTATGGCTTTCTTGCATAGCACTTTCAATGATTTATGGTGACAGTTATGGCATACATAAGTGAGTCATTACAAACCAGTCAGAAACATGTGCTGGTTAATGTGTATGTATATACGCACAGGCAGTACGCGATACACGCAACCCACAATGATGCTTGCTATGTACAGTGCATCAAGTGATTTCACTTGTTGGCAAAATAGCACTGTGGAGTGCTGCCACGAACATTTTGATAGCACTCGATATAACACTCGATTCATATATAAATGTGCGTATAGCACATAGGCTGCTTGACAATCTTACAGAATATTTGCAAGTAATAAACTATTGACATTATTTCATGAAGTTGCACGTGAGCATACCCTCCTCAACACATACCAAACAGTACATTTAGTGACATATTAGCAATTATGTAAATTTCTAATGTAATTATTGTACTTAACGCCTTGCAATATTTATCATCATTGGTAAGTGTATAGGAATATATAGTTGTTGCTATGGAAATCAGTAGCCAAGAGAGGGAGGCTGTGTAGATATGAATGCTGGATATTTTGTTAGTTTTGGGAATTTGGATGACTGTTTCGTTTAGCGGCGGTTTTTGTTGTAAATAATCGCACTCGAGCTAATAAATTATGTAATATCGAGTGCCGTGCCGGTAATGGCCACGTGAGCCATGGTATATCGTACAAGTTTTCCGGACTGTTTGTTTTAATGTTTTATTGCCATTTTAGCTCATAATTGGAGTTAACTTTCGTCTAAGCCATCTTAATCGCTGCATACCCCTAATAGAGAAAATTCCGTGATGGAAATGATGATGATGCAGGAGTAAGTGCTATAAAATATCTGAACAATCTGTCTAACACACCAGTAGCCTACTTATTATTAGTCATTCATAGTGATCAGACGTTCAGAACCGCGTAACTAACATCTGAAATCACAATCTGCTATAAAGCTGATCTATTTGTAGGATTACATCACACATTTGCTAATTATACGCAATAGTCTGTTGAAACTCTCACGGGCATATATGCGAAATGGCAATTTATTTTGGACTGGTGAGAATGCAAGTAAATATTACGCTAAATTTGACAATTTTTAACGACCTGTCCGGTAACATTATGCATCAGGTAGCTTGAAATTTTATCACATCAATTAGGTCCTGCACATTACACTATAGGGGAAACTGACTTGAAAATTATGTTTTCAAATCGATGTCCACTGTGTTATGATGTAGGTAAACGCTCGCTTGGAGTTGGAGCATATACTTATTTGCATAACCAAGATGCACAACCAATGTCCGAAATGCTAGAAACTTGCGCGACTAACGCATTGTTAACGTAAAGTACACCTACAACTGTTACAGTACCCACAGCGGTGGTGTCGAAAAATTATGTTACACACTAACGTATAACTTCATACTATAACCCCTACAATTTCTTTGATTTTGTTGTCATGAAATTAGAACAAAATAATATTAAATATTACTAGCGCAATCGCTTCATCCTGGGATACATGCAACCGTTTCGCTATTCTTGACTCCCACATTGCATACAAGCGAGGCGCTAAATGCATTATATTGCGCAATACAATTGTGGCTTGCTCCTCTTGGAATAATCGAAGTATAAATATTTGGTATTTTTACAATAATTCATGCGCACGGTTTCGATCGGTCTAATAATACCGTGATAACATTTGCCTCTAATAATTTTATTGATATTGTCAAATAAATTATAGATTACTAAAATATTTTCCAAACTCCTAAATACCTTGACGTCTGACCCAGCAATCACTGAGGAAATCCCTGGAAAAATCTGCCTAAATTTCAATGATTTGATCTATGAAAATACTTGTACATGGCCGGCATGAGATTACCCATAAATGCATCAGGTATACGACCCAAAGTGACAAGCTAATTCCCAGATTTGGTATGTTAACAGTTAGAGGTTGAGGTATTAATATTGATAATATATATACAAAAAGCGTAGGAGTTCCTCGGAAAAGCCTGACCGTATGAAAAATACATTTACCAAAAAAAAAAAAAAAACACCCGGATTTTTCGAGAAAAACAACACAAATTTTCGCGCCTGTCACAATTTTCGTTTGTTTGAAACTGAAATTGCATTTAACTTTCATTGTTTCAGACCGGTATATTCCATGCGAAAAGATACGAATCGCTGCCCACTTTAACAGTTCCAGTAAACTGAGTCCAATATCGGCTATCCCCCACATACGTGTTCCCCGTAACCTCAACAAGTCCCAGAATGACTGTCCACAATAATGAATGAAATGCGTGTTTTTTGGGAGCTGGCATTGAAATGTGACACCCACCTCCTCTGCTGCGGCGTGCGGTCCCGCTGCCTCCGGTTCTTGAACCAATTGCTGACCTGGGTCAGAGTCAGACCCGTCTTTTTGGCCAGACCCCTCTTTTCATCTGGAGTCGGGTACCGGTTCCTCTTGTAGCAGTCCTTCAGCGCATTGCGAGACTTCTCCTTGAAGCAATACACCGTCTCCTCCCCATCCCATATGGTCTTGGGCAACGGGTACTTCTTCCGGAGCCTATACTTATCCACCGCACCCAGGGGCCGCCCCCGTACCTTCTCCGCTTCCTTATAGTGCGCCCGGTACCACATCTGCTGCAACTCAGCATGATGCTGCGGCGAGAAACTATGTCCCTCCAGCAGCTTATACAAATCATGGAAGGCTCCTCGATGGAAAGCCACAGCTGCCCTTGCCCTCAGCACCGACTCGCCCCCATGGTGTATCTCGCTCGGGGGCAATGCCCACAAGAAACGGGCAAGACGGTCCAGGTTACCCGCCTGTTGCAACGCCTCACACACGCACTCCACCTGCTCTGTTGAAAATGGCAGCGGCTTCCTGGAGAAGAACTCTGACACTTTCTCTCCAGAAGGAGTCACAGGTGATGGTGACTCGTTGCTTCGAGCCACCGACTCCTCAGGAACCACATCCAGCTCGTGGACCATGTGATGGTGATGATGGTGATGATGGTGATGGTGCAGTCCAAGCTGGTCCCCCACCACGTCTTGTAGTTCATTCACTTCCATCATGGTCAGTGGTAAGGTGTTACCATTGCCGAAGAGTGCCCAAAATTCAGCCGAAATTCACGACGAAATCGTGATTAGTTGCCAAAATCGTGATTAGTAGCCAAAATCACGATTTGTTGTCCGAGAATCACGATTTGTTGTCCGAAAATCACAATTTGTTGTCCAAAAATGGCGATCACTAAAAATCACTGATTAACTGGTACGTGCTGGCTGTTCTTTGTGTTGGTTGAGACTGAGCGCCGGATTTTTTGAACGTGGTTCTAGAACCAAGAGTAAGCATGGAAGAGGCAGCCTATTGGTCCAGGCTGAGGGGGATGGGATCTGGCGGGTGAATCGAGTGCCTGCCAGACTGCTGAGGGACCGCCCAGTTGACACTCCCAGGTTTGTAAGGGGCGTGGCACTTTGACCCCATGCTTTTCCTAACCGGTATGTCATCATATTTGCAAATAAATGCTAATCCGGGTCACATACTAAGGGGGACCGGAATATACGGATTGTTTCATCTAGCCAATGATTTTTAATAGTTTTAATTTGGGGGGAAAAAGTTTAAAAAATGATCGAGACAGTCCCAGAGCCTATTATAGGACACATTAATATTTCGCATGATCTTATGGGATTAATTAATGGCTATATTCCATCAGTCATCAAAGTAATTACTCTTCATATCCCACATCTGGATCCGTAATGCATAATCACTCAGCTCCCACGCCCACCTTACATGATGAGTGCTGTAGGGTTATCAGTAATAGCTTAATGACACAGTTAGTACATGCTGAGCTATTGTGTAACATGCACAAAAAATATAAGAAGCATTAACTATTGTGCCTGAATGTCTGGAGCGCACTAAAAACAACATGATTTATTGGATCTTCAGAGTTACGTGATGCTCGTAATGAGGGAAAATAATATCATAATTTCAAAATATTATCACAGTCGTATAGATTTTTATTGCGGTGATGATATTGTAATATTTACAGTTCAACTTGAAGGTTTGTTTTCGTCTTGAGCCATACCGAATATGGTATGATGTTATGGCGGGAAACTGAGCCATTAAAGTCAACCATATGAAAACGTAAACATGACGACTGTGGCCATTCATTTATTCATTTTCATCACTCTAAGTTGCGCCGTAAAACGGCATAATGTTGATTAAATACCTAGCTTTCCTCTTGGACAGCAACAACCCATTGAACGTTCAAAATAGCTTCGACAGGAAGCCACCGCATTCTTCTCAGGTTGAGGTATACTAGAAGACAGGAGAGGGGCAACGCACTCAATGCCAAATAGTGTATATCACTATTTACTACAAAAGTCACTTTCCAAAAAAAAAAGTAGTGGAGCGTAAAACCTACACCTTGTTTATTTGCTTACTCTACTATTGGAAGCGCAGGTATCGTGTGACCGGTGTGTATTGTATTATTTCCGTAGGATTCGGCATGGTGGGAAACCAGCTGAAAAATGTTACTGGAGGTGCAGTTACTGCGGTAAGCATGATGGACTTTGCCTACATGAAGGCCTCATATTACTTTTCATGAATCATATTTCGGTCGGACCAAAGATATTTTGGATTCTTGACCCCCCTCACCCAATTTTGGATTTTAGATAAATCTACTGTATGTATATTGAACATCCGCCTGTCGTGATGCGCATTCTGATAAGAGTTACATAAACTTCGCCATTAGTCAACAAGGAAATAACAACGTGCCAAACTTTCCCCGGTGGTGTGACCATGATGCAGTCCAAGGTCCGGGTCGAGGTCAGACAAAAGAATGGAAACACTTCTGGTGACAGCTCTGCCTGGTGCTGAGACAACGTCGATGATATAAATTGTCAAAAAAATGTCGCCTTCAGTTGGTGGTATGTTTAGGTAACGCATTCACGCTTTAAATCAACCGCAAAATTCTTGACATTTTTGCCACTGTTCCCACGCAGACAAAATTAATCGGATAATAATGTTCTCCGAGTCGTAAATGAGGAGTCACGTACCTGTGAGTTCATCACGATTGTGACATATGAGCATCCGTGGACAGAATCCCCTTTATGTTTATGTATAATAACCTTTGATACTGTAATGGCGAGACATGACATGCGAGAACGTCCACTTCTTGCATGGCACTTGGAATTTTTGCTGCCAGATTATTGACCTCTTCGTCGGGTCATGAGAGTGGCCAAAATCGAACTTTCTCACGCATCTAAAAATGTGAAGAAAGCTGGTTCTCGCCGGATGATGGTACGGATGTGTCATCATTTTATATTGTAGTAACTGATAACCCTTCAATTAAACGATGGCATAAATTCTCGAAGTGCACAATGGACACCAGCTGTGGCACATGGTAATGTTATCGGTAACAACAGATTACGTTCGCATATTCTTTGAATGCACAGAAAATCCGCGGCGATAATTGTTTTAAATCATCCCAAAAATTAATTAAATGGAAAAGCACATTTACTTGATTTTAATCCACAATTTGTTCGTTTTGCCTTCATCACAATAACTTAAGAATTTTCAGGGTGGAATAATGCTGATCATAATAACAAATGCGATACCGCATCTTTTCTACAGTAAATGATTCCATCCTATTGCACCTTTACATTGAAGTGTAGAAACACTGAGACCATATATAACTGAAATGTCCGTGGTATAAGGAAGATAATGAGTCATGAACTGAGCAATGCACAAAGGCAAGAAAAGGACAGTCAAAATAATACAGTATATTAAAAATAGCTTATGCAACAGGATCACCCAAGAAACTCGCCTTTATACATGCTCAAGTCATCTCAAAGCTTTATCCTGCAGGTATGCATCACGCCTCGAAGAAACACTGATGGGGCAAGTTCAGAAATATGCCAATGGACCAATTGTTGACACATTGTTCTTTATTGTTGAAACTGTGTCAGTGCGTTTGGGAGATTTTCGTTGACTAGGAGTCAGTAAACAAAACGATGACGTCAGATCGTTTAACGGACTTTTTTCCCTCGTTTAGAAAGGATTGTGCGCATCAAACATTTGCTTAATTGCTTATTTCAATCTTACCATTGTATTCTCCAAAATATATTGTGTCGAAGTACATCTTTTAATCTGGGGTGTCCCAACTGCACATTTTGAGTCCGACTTATACAAGGTACAGAAAAGTACACACGATTACACTTCACCAAGAGTAAAGTGTGTGCTTTATGCTTCTTATCGGCAATAGTATTATTAGGCTACTCTAGCTTAATCTCTGTTGAGGATGCTGATTTTCTTGTTGGTTCTAGTGGCTCTGATGGGCCGCATCGATGCAGCATAGATTTTTTGGACAGTAGAAGGACACATTGAAACTCTTTTCGCACGAGAAAATCCTCCACGATCCGGGGATAGAACCTAGAAAGGAATAAAGAAAATATTTTACAGTATTATCATTTGACCAAAATAATGTCCATCTTCGCCTAAATACTGTTCACTACTTATTATTGTAAGTCGTGTTATACACTGCGGATTCATGATATGCGTTTCCTGTGTATAGGCCTACTATAGTCTACTACCTGTACCGTATTGCCTATCAAAAAAAGTTTCGTCCGGACGTAAGCTATCCACGTATCATTCCTTCATGGAGCCATACAACCCTCATCCACTTGTATACAGAGGTGCAGAAGACTAGGAGTTTCTTTGGCTGCTGGTTCCAGCAGGATTCTGTCGTTCCATCGTTTCCAGGATACGTCTACTCATAGCAGAAACATTTTTGACAAACAATTTATTTTTGAGAGACCAGCACTATACAGACCTGTTTCTATATAATGATTATAGAAACTTCCAGTATGTGTTCATGGGCACCATCAGTAGATCAATTTTTTGTAGAGGTGTCAATCGTATTATTAATTTTTGATCTCACTGTCAGCAGCCTTCAAGGTAATCAAGGTATCAAGGTATCAAGGGATCAAGGTAATGGGGTTCAAACAATTGCTATAAAAGGGTAACATTACCTTTTTATAGCGATTGTTTGAACCCCATTACCTTTTTACCTTTTACCTTTGACCATGGTAAAAGGTAAAAGGGTAATGGGGTTCAAACAATCGCTATAAAAAATAGCCTTACATGTATGCACCTCTACGCGCCCTCGACTTTCAATTTTTCAATGTAGATTATAAATGCCATTATGATTATTTTTTTAATTTTACCTAAGAGCATCTTGTTTTGTATTTAATGAAATGGAAGAAGACAGAAGACAGAATCATTGTGCAGGCAGATCACATTTTGGTATGGGTCTCAAATCATTTCCCCTCAGTCTTCCACCCCCTGGGACCATTCGACCGAGGTCCACATTAGGTCCCTTTCTCCCACCGAAAAAATCCAGCACGAGTTTCTACACTCCTATAAAAAAAACCCGGCTACTGTATATAAGGCAGTACAGTGCCGGTACATATAGTGGCACGCACTTCTCCCTCTTTGCGACGAGGATGTCGGATGCGGGAAATTGTGGAAAGTGCCAAGGGAAGTGGGTGGAGAGGGGGTGGATAGGGGGGGGGGNTATGGTGGAAGCTCACTTGAATGAGAAGAGAAGGCCGCTTGTCAAAGGACCTCTCTGGAGGCCTTTGCAGGTCGCCATGGTAACCCGGCTGGCCCTTTTTGGACGCGGCGCCACAGCCGAGGAAGAGCCAGCTAGAGGAGCAATGCACAGAGAGAGGTGGATGGAGAGGGTGGGAGAGAGGGGGGGCTCAACTCCGCCCAGGGGCTTGTGCATTTTGCCGCCGTTCCGGGCACCCTGGGGTGTCGAATTGCTAGCAGATGGAGGGGTTTGCGAACGCGGGAAGCACGATGATGTAGCCTGCCCAGCAGCCAAACTATATCTCCTAAACTCAAGGACCACCACATTTTCTGGGAATTGGAAGGGAAATGGTGGATGCTGATGGATTGGATTATCCAAATGGATTTTCTAAACATGCGCTTTGTGGGCGGATCCTTTTGGAGTTTTAATGACGTTTATGTAGAACAGGTGGTTATTTCATAACTTGTGGGTATAGGCAGGACCCTGCTGGATATATGAATAGAGCCAGGTAGGAAGTCAAACACACAGGATCACATATAAATGCCTGGAGTTACCCGTACCCGATTACAAAAACTGCCACTTTAAAAGTTAGTAAGTTACTTTCTGTTACCTTTGCCATGCACATGATATAACCCTGAATAACGTAACCACAATGTTGCTGTTGCCTATCTGCCCAATAGCACCTTCAACAATACTCCGGCTTTGTTATAACCGATGTAGCGGATAGTCAAGTGGTTTGAAAGAACTCAGGCACCCACAGATTTTCAAGTTGAACAACTTGTCAAGATTGTCCCCCATGGCGTCCACACCATTCTTCTTCCCTTTCCTCGGGTCAGAAAAGACCGATAAAGGCACAATGGGATGTAAACCAAACATCCGATGACCTTCGATGCTCTTTTTCACCGGAAACAAATTGACACTACTGAACCTAAAAGATGGAATGCTGAAGGCAGGGATGATAGTGATAGTTTATTACTCTCGATGGTTGTACATTTTGCGTTATTGAGACTCTTATCTCTTAAGCAGTGTGTGGGAAGGCCAAGAACAAAAATTGAGTGTGCACATGTCGCCCAAATGCCCACGCATGTTACACAGACTATTACCCACTTTATGGGTTATGAACATAGATAGCAAAAAAGGAGAAAGAGCTGTGGTAGTAACGCCAGATAATCTGGAGTACCCCTCCCAGTCTGTCGACTTTCCACCCCCTGGAACTCAACAACCGCAATCACTGACTGATGTACCTCGGTCCCCAAACCGGCGCTAACGACGTCGCTGCAACTCTCCTAATGAGCATGAAGCAACCCGACACCAACCCCCGATGTCCCCCCAGCCCTTCTCCTCCGGGGACGAGATTTATGGCCATTGGGAACACTCCACCGCACCCCTCCTCCTACCCCCACCCCACTCCAGCACACACACACCTTCCTTCCCTCCCTACCCCTCCATCCAACCACCCACCGACCCTCCACCTGCTTTTTCTTGCCAACTTCAAAAATCCCTAGATTCCTCAAATGCAAAAGCGCGGATATCCTGTCCTCTAAGCTCTAACTTGTTGCCTCATTTACAGAGGGGCAATGGTCGGATGCTAAATGCGGCAAGGCGTGAGATTAGCCACGTATATGAACAAAGAATGAACAGAAATTAGTGCGAAACATCATATAAGCAGGTGGCTGGGTACCAAACAATGGCGGCACCCACGCTTACCCACGCCTTCCGTTCAGCCCACGTGTGCTATGTAAATCCGCTCCAATCCGCTCCAATCCGGCCAAATCACAACAATATGGACTACCCAGAAGTCAATAACGATAAACTAGTTGATTTACTGATTGAATCAAACACTTGACATCCCATACACCCTTGCATGAGATACGATCAAAATAACATTAAGACAGCAAATTATATCCACCGATGCTGATAAGCAAGTCGAGGGGTTGCCCACAAATCTTTCCGACCATCTCCCTCCCTTGTCACATCCTCCGCCCCATTTTTCCACCTAGTTTTACACGGTCTTTTGTGCTGGCGCAAAAATACAGGGTCCCCTCCAGTCCTTTTGGAGCGTAGTTCATTCAAAAAGGAACAAGTCCGTACAACACAGGCCGACAGAATGAAGAGGGGGCAGTGAAAAGGTAGCTCTTCCCAATGACACTCATTCAACACCACCCCATGCTAAATCCTCCGTGTTTTCGCTCAGGGGGTTAAAAATCTGCTAACTGCCATTCAGGACATCCGGACCCAAAAACATGGACATCTTGAGCAATCCTGGACCCAATTATGCCTTTTTTTTGGCTCTTATTTATCAGTGTCGCAAGCAGTGTGTGAGAGGTCAAATGAGGACACGTTTCAGCCATGTGGCCTCCAGATCGGTGGCAGGGGGCCTAGGGTAGCAGAAGAGAGATGACGGGATGTGGGGATGCTGGGGGAAGGGGGGTTGTTACAACCCCCCTTCATGTCCCTTTGCTTCTCGGTCCCGATACTGTACCTATTAGGTCGTCTAATTAGCCCAATGGGGAGCCCTCCCGGCCCATTATCTTCATTTACGATGCCTACCATGGACCACCTAATTGGCTGCACTCTCCGCACAGCCAGGTTCCATGCGCACCGATTAGACACCCTAATATGTACAGTATCTATACATGCAGAGAATCAGATGTCAGTTATCGGAGTGAATACTTAAAATGAATGGATGGGTCTGATCTAACGGTGAGGAATATTGTCAAATATTATTGTCAGATATGTACGTCAGATTACAGGTACTTGTTCGAATCCCAGGTATATAGCCTACCAAGTAGAATACTGTATAGGTGCTGAGGATATGGGAATGAGGATGCCCTGGAAATGAACTTGTCACATGCAAATTGCACTGCTCTGTGTGTTCTTTTCCGTTTTGCGGATGCGACCCCAAATTTGGGGTCGCCAGGAAGGTTAACTAGTTATTTATGCAAATTGATTCTATCTCTCTAAAAAAATTGCCCGTAAACGATATGTGTTAATTTAGCGATTATTATAATTAACTACCACCGAAGGGTTAGGGTTGAATTGGAAGTGGTGGTCGCGAATTTTACGCATCTATTTTCTGGGGTCGCCAACGAAAAAGATTGGGAAGCACGCCCTGTAATGATCGAAAACCCGCTAATATACGTTGACAACACTGTGGAATTGTTTGTGAATTTGTAACGACAAAACTACAGCCACCTAAGCAGAACTCCTTGCAAGTGCAATATGCATATCTGGAATAATTGTTAATTATTAACCTTCTTGTCCTTCAAAAACCTTTCATGCTAACCCTTCTGTTGTTTATTGTCCGGGACAATGACAAGACGTGCGTTCATTACGAAAATATCTGCACGAAGCAGCTAGTATATTATTTGGACTGGTATAGTCAAAACTGTAGTGAATCTTAGGGACTCTTTCCCAGAAATGCAAAACAACGCTGAAGATAATATTATTTCTTTCTGGCAGAAAGAAATAGTATCCTCAGCTTTTGTGACCTTGAACACACACAAAAATTTCCGCCTGCGACGGGCTTCCTCGGCTCTGTCGCCCCCCCCCCCC
>KZ538298.1:52375-73728 GCA_000934665.2 Catajapyx aquilonaris
CGCCCCCCCCCCCCCCGATGAAAAAAAGGTTGTGAATCACTGTGGTAAAACGGGTAAAACGTACCCTTCCCTGATGATATTCACACAACCCCATAGACCCATAGTAAATATGGTATATGGAGGTGTCCATAACTGGGGTCCATAACTGGAACCGTCGTCATTTTGGTGGTCCATAACTGGGGCATGTGCACACTTCCATACAAAAATTATTTTCACAAAACTACAGTCGACTCAAAAAGTCCGGTCACAAAAGAAGGCCTGGACAGAAGAGTGTGCCCACATTTTTTATACATAGGATTTTGGGCGTTTGGTGGGGGAAACAATGTCCCAGGACAGGCTAGTTCTTGCCCATTGGTGGAGAGAAAAGTGGAAGGTGATGAACACAAAGAGAAAAGAGAAGGGGGAGACGTGGTGGGGGGAACTTGGCCACGCCTTTTTTGACCGCACTTCTTGAGCGGACTGTAACTGTGGCACGAATATGCACTAGATGAAAGTCAAGTTTCGACGATTCGAACGATATTTTTTTCGAAGATGTCTTACACTAATTCCCATGCATAGAGTGTCCAATGTGATTTTTTCCCCTTAACGGGTCCATCACTGGGACACCTATCTTACTTTAAAAACGTTTCGATGTAATCCAGCGTATCCAGTATCTTGCACTTTTATTTATTTTATTTATTTATTTATTTTTATTTTATTTTATTTACCCCGTGATACAACTACTAGGTCTTGCACTTTTTAACATGCTAGTGAAGACATAAATTACTGAATTTCTCATTATTAATCTTCAGGACTAAATGGAATTCACAAGGCGACAGAGCTGTGAAAATGGGGAAGTAGCCTTGGTCTGGGATTTGGGATATTTGTTCACAACTAGCTAGCCCATGCCTGTAAACATACATTCCATCACTCTGTTGCATCAAAATGACATTACTTGATAAATTACGGCATATTTAAAAGTGCCTTCAAAATTGGCGGGAAAACGGGGCAGCCGGGTGGTGCCAATCGAAAGGGTACGCTGAAATGCCTGGTTGACTGCGAGATATGAGGAATTTGACTTTGAATTAACCGCGGACACGACGGAAAGCATTCGCAAGGCGGCTGTAGGCCATCGAGGTGGAGAAAGGGCGAGAAAGGGGGCCTTCATGTGCCGAATTCGGGTGACAGATAATTCCTACCAGTTGGCACCACTGTCAGCCCAGAAGCGATTTGAGCGGCCTGGAATAAATACGCGCCCCGGCCGCTATCTTGCTCACGGAATGGGACGGTTGTTAACAACAGCGAAGCATTTTACAACAATGACGGGGCGCGTTCTATAACACCATTTTTGCGTTCATTTCACTTCGCGTGACGTCAACATTTTCTAGGGAAACAGTGACGTCACCATTTCCCTACATAAAAACCCCAATTACTCCGGAACTGAAACTGATATCTTAAAACGGAATACGCCAAAAAAATCCAAAAAATATGGGCGAATTTATTATGTAGTTTCCAAAATGAAGGCTACTTCCCCATTCTTAGAGGTGCACATAATTTGGCCGAAATTGGGTTTAGTGTATGCTACTTCTCTTGTATACAGGGTGGTCCAACTTTTTTGTCCGAACAGCTATTGACAAATTCGGCCTAAGCTGCTTATGTTGTAGTGCGTTACCTGGCAACCCCGTCCGGCGGGCCAATTCAAACATCAGCCCATGGAGAGCGCTTCCATTGTTGCCACTGTTTACAAATCGAGTGAGTGACGCGGACGACCCAGCGACGGGTCTCTGCCTGCTTACACATCAGTAGCAAGGGATAAGCAGGGAAAATAATGATGTTACTAAGAACAAGCCAATGACAATGGAAAGAACACTTAGCACTCGTCTCCAGGTGCTGATGTTTGAATTGGCCCGCCGGCCGGGGTTGCCAGGGCTAGTATGTTAATCCGCCTTAAAACCATCTGACCCTGTAGAATATACCAGGGGTTCTCAACCTGGGGGGTCACGACCCCCCAATGGGGCCATGGAGCAGGTACAGGGGTCCCGTGAGAGGCCGCGGTTATTTTTATACATTAAAAAATTACTGAAATTTTAAAAAAAGAATTAAATAAATGTTATAGGAATTTGCATCAACGACGTTTTTTTTCAACATTTACTAACACTCGGGGAGGATGGGAGGGGGGGGGGGGTCGCAGGTTACTGGACTATCATAAAAGGGGTCGCGACCCGAAAAAGGTTGGGAACCACTGCTGTATATACTGACGACATATTATAAGCCTGCTGTATCTATGGGGCTGATATTCTTTTGGCCACTTTATCCAGGTCCTGAAGCAACCCTTCACATACACACACTTCCTCACCGTGGGTCATGTGCGAAGGGTTGCTTCAAGACCAGGATGAAGTGGCCAAAATCATTTGAGCCCCATATACATATACATGTGAACCCGACTTTGGCGTATCTATATTTATATTTTAGTTATAGTTAGTGAGTTAGTGAGTTTGGATGTTTGTCCCTTGTAGAAATCCCGGGGAAGGCCCTTACACAGCCTTAAATTAGCATATCGGGGGTTACATTTTCCAAGGAATCTAACGCCGCATGTTTCAGCTTCCGAAAACGTACCTAACTCCCACAACACGCATATTCCCGAATCTTCCCCTACTCGCGCCTAAACAATTAACATAATTACATCAACTTCTATAGCAACAACGACAATTTATCTTTTCCCAAGTTCGCAATCCCATGGAAATGCCCTTATGCACAATACCTATCAAAGTAATGCATTTGCATGCATCTATATATCCTGCGCCTCTTTTTTTTACAAGTCCCATCGCCGTAAATTATTCAACTCATCCGCCAATTACGCTAATTGGCCACCTCACGTGAGTTCATATGGTATGGTCATTCTGGGATTTTGTAGATTTGAAATTAGACTTCTCGACACAAATAAATACAAGAAAAATGCTTTTTTTATATAATTACGCACAGTGTTGAAAACAAAATTTCCCACCAGGCATCTGTATGTATACATTTCTCAAGTTCTTCAGGGAAAACAGTTGGAAAGAGGTGGGGGTGTGAGGTGGGGTTGAGGGGTCATGGGGTCAAATATTCTGGGGGGAAAAAACATGGCTGTGCAGTCTTTTCCTGGGACAACTCCATCCCAATTCCTCTTTTTACACATCCAATCAGAATGTCTACATTGACTACGCTATAACCAAAGCAGGCAACCTATCACAGATAGTGACAAACTTTGGCTTATTGTAACTTGGTCTTATTTTAAGGTGTATCGAGTTCCGGTGTATGGAACGCAAATTTTACAAACAAACAAACTTCCTAAAATATATGGGGTCTGGTACGTAATACCGAAAGACATAATACAGACAAAATCAATTTCAGACAGCTTTATTACCGAAAATATACACATAACATATACCTTTCCACTTTTTTCCCGTCGGTATTTTATCCCGTCCGGCATTTTTTCCGTAGGTATTAGACCCGGGACCGAAATATATGTACCCGTATACCTTTAACAGCATCCCAACATATACCCGGGCAACGCCGGGTAACCTGCTAGTAGACTCTATAGAGAGAGTATACAATCCAGGGGCGGATCCAAGGGGGTCACGGGGGTCATGACCCCTCCCCCCTGATGATTTTTTGGAAAAAGTGCTACCAGCAATTTCATCAAATACTGTACACACCTATTCAAATCTCCCACATTCACCTAAGCTCGTGTGACCTTGAAACCCCCCCTCCATTTCGCGTGCGGCGCGCTTGCTCCCCGCCCTTTATGACTTATGCCCCACCCCACCTTGCAAACGCCACCAAGTCTGCGGTGTGGTACAGAATGGTCCGACAGGACCATGACAGCATGACCCCCCCCCCNCCCCCCCCCCCCCCCCAATCGAAAGTCTGGATCCGCCCCTGATACAATCATCTAAACCGCAATTGCAATGAACTCGTTGCAACCTTGCAATAATCATTGAATTGTCAATTCTTTTGAGCACAACAGTACAGTCAAGGTAGCAAATGTATTATGCAAACATCATTCACTTCCGCTGAATAAATCTCAATTGTAACACCCCTCTCCGAGAATCACTCAACATTGCTAAATTCCCAAATCCACAAAGCGAATTTCCCAAGAATTTAATCAACACCCCCCTATGTTTCCCCTAGCCAGGTACAGTCCGCATACATGCCAATCCCCAGGTGAGCACAGTAATGTTATAGGCATTTTCCCCCCCTCTCATCCCTCCCTCCCCTTTCCCCCCCTTGATATCCGGGAGCTCGCTCGCTGGCAAGCTCGGGCTAGAAAAGCGCGAGGTCAAGACGCGTAATTAGTCTGCAAGCGAGGGCAGCAGCAGATTACAAAGCGTTGGGCCATTGACGCCCCCTTGATTGTCAATTCGGAGTCCCCTTTCACAGGCTCTTACTCTGCCTCTCTGCAGCAAGGATTTTGGGGGAAAATCCGGAGCTGCTGGTGGGGTAGGGAGAGGTACCGCACCGGGAGGGGGAAAGGTGCGCGCTTCGTAACGAAACAAATATTTTCATTATCCCATCGAGTGGTGGGGTGTGAATCCGGGAGAAAATGTTCTGAGGGGGGGGGAGGCAGGCAGGCAGCGTCGGCGGCGTCGACGGCGTCGACGGCTGCTGAGCTGAGCTGAGAATCTCAGGTTTCAATCAGGCGGCCCCCCGAAGTGTCAGGTGACCCAAGCCCCCGTTTCACCGCCCCCTCTCCCTCCCCCCCCCCCCTATGGAAAAGCCCTAGGGCCTTTTGCCAGAAGCCCTGATGACGACGACGACGATCATCACTGCTTTTCCAGCGCCAGTCCAAGGCGGGGGAATTTATTATCACAAAGCAGCAGCCTGCTGATGCTTCGAGTGTCGAGGGTAGTGTGAAATGAGGGCGTGTCATGTGTGTTGCGGTGCGTTAGGATATAAGGGTAATATGAGAGCGATATGCCTTATTTCATATGGTGACAAAGAAAGAATATTTATGGTGTAGCCTGACTAATGAGATGTATTAACTCAAGGTGGCTGACGTCTTTGCTTACTTCTGGAGTAATTTGACCATGCGATACTTCACACTGTATACTGTATAGGCCTCTTGAAATGCAGCCTTGGTAATTCCTTTGTGACGTAAATAAGGTGCAACGTTGATCCTGTGATACTGTTATAAGCACAGTGGCGATATTAGAAAAGCAGAGGATTAAAGTTACACAAACAGAGAAATTACTGCACTGTACTACTAATACATCAGTAGCCCGTAGCCGTATGACTACGACGTTGAACTTGGCCGTATTTCAGATCTCACCACTTTTGACGGCCAAGCAGTCAGGAGAACTTGGCCTTTTTTTACAGAAAGGTTTTTGGTCGGATTAAAGTTACACAAACTGAGAAATTACTGCACTGTACTACTAATACATCAGTAGCCCGTAGCCGTATCCAATCCTGAAGATTACCCATAGGCATTTCATTGGGCAACCTTGATTTGATCCAGGGCAGGCCTATAATGACCTTAGATCAGGTCCGAACTGCGGACCTAATGGCACGAATTCGGAAATGCGATGATGGCCATAAAACGAATTTGATTTGTGTAGTGCTGGATACAAAACGGGTGCTCTTATGGAACGATATTTCGCAACTGAGCGAGGGGTTGGCCACCACTTCATTGTCAAGTTCGTACTTGATTACGATTGATCGCGATTGAGCGTAATGATTTTATTAAGAAGCATTAGATCACGAGTCATTACGCGGGATTACACGACAAAGTGTATACATCTGACTGCATAAGTGGCCAGCCGATTTTCCGCTATAGGTGCGTATAGGCAATCCGTATTGGATTAAAAAATCGGATTGCCGTGGGAATTGGGCAAAGAAAAGTAACGTTACAAAAATGTACACAGCCTTTATTTTTTGCACAAATGTTATACACAAATTACGTCAGTGATAGCACACATACCGGTGCATGTTTAAATACTGTGGCACAATCGCTCAGTATCTGAATGCCTCTCAGATAGGCAACTTGTGAGCAATGTTAATCCAATCCACATAAATAGTGACATAAAATGTGACACCTGTACCTTCAACTTTCAAGAGCTTTATGGTGGACCTTATTATATTTTGGCTGTTCTACTCTGATGAACGACAAAATCATGAAATACATTCACATAATTTGAAAGTCAACTTCTGGTCACCTGGACCACAGTCTGCAGTCTATACCTCCAGATCCTCATCAGAAGTGTTTTCTGCTACTTACAGCAATTTACAAAAAGTGTCGCTAGCTGGGAATCATGTGTAGAGTGTAGTCCATTAGCTTCACAAAAAAAAATATCAACCAGTTTTGATAGGGATGTGTATCTCACATAAGGGCGGCAGATACCGGACAGAAGGATCGTCTGAGGTTGACCCTTTCTTGAAGATTGGCACAGAGTACTACGTAGTCTCACTCTTACTTAGGTAATATTACAACTGACGTAAGTATTTAAAAAAAACAGCGTTAGTAGAGATGACATATGTGGCAGAGATATACTATATTTTTAACGCTACAAATTACGAAACAAAGACAATTTATTCATGAAAATTACCGTACCGTATACACCGGTACATTCTCATCTGAATATGAGAGGTGCCTGATTTTCAAGAATTTATTTCAATCGATTAGGAACGGTTTTTAAAAGTAAAATCCATGCAATTCGTCCTGCTCTATGAGATGGAAACAATCTGAAGGGCAATTTATTTAGACAAATTCCCCCCCTTTAAAAATACCCAAACCATAAAATCATAATTAGAACCCTATTGCAACTTTATCTGCCGAAATACAGGGTCGCCTTTTATTCTATTTACGCTTTTCTTGAAGATGACACTTACGAAACCCTGACCGCGAAATGCAGAAGAGATTCTAATCCATGCCGTAGGAGCGCTGCTGTTCAAAATCTTCCGGAGAGCAGTGATTGCCCTGACATCTGTCAGCCCTGGCCTCATTCATTACAGTAATGCCCGTGGGACCTGTCATTATTTTTGCTATTGCACATAGTATTGGATTCCGCACAATACAGAATTAATGAATTTACTCAGGATTTTCCCTCTGCTAGACAGTGACGACATTTTCACTGAAAAAATATTTGGACTGGCTGCAATGAAATATTTAATATGCCACAGTTTATCGGTACTTTTACCTAATTATTTACGGTACCGTTAGTCAAATTAATGATGTAACACCTACCAGCTGTGACAGTAATTAGGCCTAATCTTTGGTGCATTCAGTGCATAACCATGCCATATTTTGGGATGCAAATTGAGCTAGGTTACAATGCTATACAAAAATGGGAGGTTAAATTATTTTTTATGTCATCTGCAGTGACATTTTTTAAAAATAATTCTAAAATTCTGCAAGTGGCATACACCAAAATTATTGAACAATTGGTACATTATAATAAGTAAAAATAAACTAAACCCAAGTAGTCGTAGTCATCCACGTAGGCCTATGGCTATTATTAGGAACCGTTCACATGTAACTTTATGGGCAAGAGTGGTGGGTGTTAGAGAAGGTGGGGCAGGAAGAAGGAAGACGTGGCAAGTGTCGAAACTTCCAGGGGGAAAACAAACAACAACAAAGGGGGCAAAAGTCAGCAGCATAGGTGAACAGCCATAATTAATGATAGGCCTACGCGTAGATGGTAAGGCAAGTTACGTTGAAAGGATCGATTGCAGTCAAGCACTGAGGTCAGCAAACCCTCCATCGACTTTGCAGAAAATATCTGCGGCTTTTTGACAAACCCCCCTCTCCTCATCCACCCACAAATAATCCGAGCCTACCAAATGACTTAGGACATTTTCGCCAACGTCTAATTGCCTTATTTTCATTCTAACTTTTCAAGTACTGCTTAATATCAAACGAAATTTTAATATCAGCACTTCGTACTGGCAAGTCATTTTTAAAATTAATGAGACCTGTCAGAGTTTTAATATTGTCGTAAAATTCGGGTCGCACAACCTTGAGTCTTTTTTTCTGTGTATTAAAAAAAAAGTTCAAGGCAAGCAGTGTTTGGTATGGTTACAGTGCATTTAGATAGCGCCTATTGACTTTCAGCTGAGCAAACGGAGATTTCATCGGAACTGTGTTTTCGCGAGGACTCACATGGCAGAAGCAGCTTATCTCATACATCTCATTCCGTATGCTAAAAGAGACCGGACGCTATTTTTACAAATGTGTTTATTTTTAACCGATCGAATAGCACAATAGTCCGGTTCGTATTTGAAAGTGACACTGGCCGGGAAATGAAGCGCTATAGACACAATATAAAGGTCGGTCGATCTCGGAGCGATAAATCGAACCAGCGCCATTTAATGAGGTCATCGATTGTATATAGTTGAACAGATCTAAGGAATGGGCGAAATGTCACATTGTGGGTCGCGAAACATTGGATCTTGTTGCAATTGGATATCATTTGCACTGATTAGAGGATTTTGGATAGCAGAGATTAGTAGGAGGTGGCGACAATAATAGGCGGAAAACCAGGTCGGCATAATATGATATGCAGGTGTTCCAACTGAATTGTTTGTGTAGTGGTTAGCAGATTACTGGAACTCAGCTGTTTATTATTCATCAGCTCCTTTTAGGAATTGCGGGAAAATCCACTCCCATATTAGGTTAAGGAGCATGCTTGATTACTTCCCTGTTACTGGAAATTGCATTTGTGATATTCACTTTAATTAGTGCACATTTTGGCGAGCTTTGTTAGTTATGCCTTTTAAACACCAATAACAATTATTATTTACTGACCATTGGAATACAATGTCAGTCCAATCTGTACCTTTCCAGACACTGGAAGGACAGAACGGAATAATCTATTAGGAACTAAGCTGTCATCCAAGGTCAAAGGCAATCAGCCAGAACAAGAATCGTGAAGTGTACGTTTCATTTAACAAATAAGCCTCAAAATGTAGCTGACATAATCAGCAGTTTAGTATCCAATTTTGCTATCAACACCTGGACAATTAAGTTGGAACACTCCATAATGGAGTTACGATTTGAACAATTTATATAAGCCATGCTTCCAAGAACGCTAATGAATGTGTCCGAATTTCCACTAGCTAATGTTGCCTGTCATATAGCCCCACCCAAGTCCGTAATCCGTTGATTGCATACAGGTCTACTTCTCCGAAGACGCCGAATACAAATATGACTGACGTCACATAATATGTACTTGTTCAATGTTTCAGGCAGGAAGCTCAAGACATTCCTAATTACTCTGCAAGAACTTGTAATCGGCTAATTTACAACAATAATTTATTAAATTATGTATGCATATTCAATTGGTTGTCCAACTGTTTTTAACAAGTAGCCTACCTACGTAAAAATTGTCCTCTACATGACAATCCAGATGAGCAACGAGCGTTTCCTATGTCCTTAATAGGCAAGCTCCCTCCCTTCAATGTATACTTAGTATGGAGGTTAAATAAATGTTGAGTTCACTCTCTCAGAAGGTGCTTCGAAGACTTATTTTTCCGCTCACCACCTGCGCGCGCATCACTCAAAAAAACGAGCGGTGGCGCTGTTGAAAGCCTCTGATTGGTTCCACGACCTACTAACGTCACATATCGTTCACTCAACCGAACAAACTCTCCAAGTCGAACCTAATCCCAATTTTTAAAACTAATATTTAAACTTTAAAAAAAATCTGTTTACACCCTGTCTTTCCACCAGCCAGCTGCATGCTAACCCCACAAAAAAAAACAGGGGTACCGCAGGGGGGAAAAAAATGTGAATCCTTGGGCCGTAATTAAGGCAAGGTCGAAAACCCCGGATACCCCGATCCACCTGTAAAGCCAGCCTCCCAACCTCAATACGACATCACCCAACCATTGTCCAAAGTTTTTCGCCTCTGTAAGAAGCCTTCTTACTGCACATATTATTACCTCTCTGTACAGTAGTTGGCCTCCGCACACGCACACTTGAATGCACTGCTTCTCATCCGTGTCGCCACATGGGGCCACCTTATGTAATCGGTCGTTAACCAGTGCCCATGGTCTCGCATATTCACACCTTTTGTGCGCAGTGCGTTCGACTTTATAACGGAGTGTCGGTATGCAATAAACGGACATTGTTGGCCACTATGTGCGTGCAAAATGGTAGAGAAATTTATGGTGAGAGAGTTGCATTTCTCTTGTTTCCAGGTGGAAAACTTACGATTTCTCTTGGCGAAATCTCATGTTTTTTTATATCTGCAAAAAAATAAGGGGCTGATTATACAAGATATCCTTAATTGTCAATAACTGATAGAAAGAGTGGGGAAAGGTCATTTTTCAACTGAAGATATGAGGGGGTGGTGCCGATTCGACTTCATTGTTAAAGTGGATGCAAGGACACATCAGTTGGGAACCAGTTACGTAATGAGGCTTTGTTCTGGAACCGTGTAAAAGGTATGATGAGCCACCGTACATGAGTACAAAAAGGTAATGAGACATGTCATGGTGGTATCACCGATTAGTCATTGATGAGATCATTTTTCAGGATATACGGTACTGTCATGTGTATTTACAGTACCGTAGCATGCCACAATTTTTACGGTGGCTGGGATCGTTCACATGTGACGTAATACACAGCGGGGTGACATAATTTATGGATCGTCCCGGCATTTTTTGTTTTTTTTTTTAAAGCCGGCCAGTCACGCGCATGTCTGGGATCTTGTTCTCAACAGCTGATTGTTATCCGTGCCTCCTGTTTACGGATCTGTATTAAAGGTCAGTGAGGTCATTCTCGTATGTCTGCATCATTACGCTTTTTTATAGCTCTATCCCTGTAACTTCTCCCCCATTCCCCCACCTCCAACCCGTTCCGCCTCCGGACCGAAACGTTCCTTGCAATTAAATAAGGAACACAATTACCAACTTTGGCACTCATGTATCATATTAAAAATGTGTGATTAACATATCAACACACGGCATTGTACATCATTACCATTGTCGTAGTTGCTGGCATACAAAACAAAATGCTTGAAGTTAAAAATATATCTCTTTGAATACCCGTCTCAAGGCCACCTCACATCCGCTTGTATGCAAAATAAATGTGTGGTGTGATCATCACGCATATCATCAGCTGTAGTCACTGCTGAGTAAACTACTGTTTATAATACCGCACCGCAATTGAAGAAAAAATGGTGGTATTCCACCCCCCTATCACGTGGTAACGTCCGCACGGGCACCGCAGCACTGCCTGTGAGTGAATCAGGAGGGAAGCGCGTGAAAGTGCGCCTGTACTTGCAATCTGGTGGACCCAAAATGGCTGCGTACAGTTGGCACTCCTGCTCTGTTGATGACGTCGATCTGCCTTTCCCTCCCCTCTGCCCACTGACCATGCGCAGTCGGCCACCCCCCGGGATAGGCCGGAATTCACCCTCCCTCCCCTACTCTTCCCCCTGTCTCCCTCCCTCTGGTGAAGAGACTTTTTCGAGTCGGCCATCTTGGAATGGAACCTCGGATCAGACCCGTTCTCTAGCCCTCCTCCCCAATTTATTTTTTTTCTCCCTCCTCTCCCTCTCTATCTTCTCTCCTCCTTTCCCGTCCCGGATTCACCGAAACCTTTTTAACTTATTTGACGTCACCAGCTCCTTGTTAGCTGCCTGGTCTGTCCGTATCCCGGGCCGCCAGCAGACCCACCCCGCCCGCCCGTTGACCTGTGTGCTTGTCTCCATGACGCCCGGATCCAGGGATCGCCTCTCGCGAAGGGTCAGTTTGCCTCATTTGCCAGCTTTATGGTGGGGGCAGGGATGATGGTAGTTGTCAGTTGCAGGGGGGGAAGGTTGGGAAGAGTTTCTAATGGGGGAGGTGTTGAGGCCTCGGGGCCGCCCCTGGTTGGGAAAGGGGGGGCGGACGGAGAAAGGTGGGGTGGAGGACACCAGGGCTATTGTAGGGGTGTGAGTCAGTGTTTTGTGAAGACTGGACCACCTTTTTTTTGGGCAGGTGCAAGGGGAGGTGGGGAGGGGATGAAATGAGTCATGAGGGGTGCTTGCCAGGGAAGAAATCTGCACTTGGAATGGTATGTGTGCATGGGATGCATTTTGGGTGCATGTCTTTGCCTTTTTTTCATTCTGGGTAGCAACTTCTGGGGTTTGAGAAGGACGCACTCAAGCGCAGAAAGGTGCATGGGCACAAGCTGTAAACCCTGCACAAGAAGTTGCTACTCATTCTGCTTTTGTCAGCTGCTCATGTGGTTAAACTTGGACTAACACTGTCGTGAAGAGAGCATTGTGTAAATTGCATCGAACCATTAAGTTGCATGCCGATATGTATGCGCCACAAACAATACAAGTGCTGCTGTGCTTGCCATGAAGGTGTCCGTGCATGAAGCACTAGCCCTTGTATGTAACACTAAAATATGAATTGCAATTTGTGATTTTTGTTACGGAAGTTTAGACCTGTGTTTGTCGTCACTCGTGATGAACTTGTGGCGCACCCTCACAGAGTTGTCCCAAGTTCACGCCAGCTGTTTTGTTGCACTTGCACTACACCAGGAGCGTGTTGTGTGGAGCGTGCCCCCATTATGCAAGCAATGTCAAAAGCTACTGCTGATATTCCCATTGAGATTTTGCAGTGAATATGGTCAATGAGGTTATGAAACCTTGCTTCACTTGAAAGTGTTAAACATGCTATTAACAGCCAAATCACTACTGCATTGCACTAGTTCACAAAGCTATGCTAATTAGGAAATCTAGGAAAGACACAAAAAATTGGGAGGTGGTAGGGAGGGGTGCAGATAGCATTTAGTGTGGAATTTGTGTTTTTTGTGTTAACATTTTTGTGCTTAATGGTTTGTAAAATGTGCTACTTGCCCAGAAAGGGTGGTTGTGCCAGAGAAAGAAGACTTGATGCTTTTTGGTTGCTTTTGTGAAAACTTAACACTGTTCCTGACAGTATGTGCTTTTGACCCATGCACATGACCTAATATCTAGAAGATTTATTGATCACTAAATTGAATGGAAAGTAATTTTGTGCATGTGTGCAGATTTAGGCCTGATCATAAATGCATCACAGCACCTTACATCACATTCATTATTCAGTAATGATCTCAGTTGCACCAATGTTGAATAGTGAAAATGGGAAACTGGTATACATTCGAGTGGTGGGTGTATTGATTGGCTTTGTTTGGAGCACTGAAATGGCAAAAGCAAGATTGTTTCAAGATCCATTTTCAAGTCTTGAGGCTAGTGGGTGGTGGCAGGATGCACTTTGATCCTTATCATACTGGTTAGAGATTATTTGTGATTCACTGACCACTGCTTAGCACCACCTGAAACCTGTGCTACTGTATGATTATGCTTTGCTATTAGTGTTGTTGGGTGGCACATTTTTCTTGGATTAAGTGCAATGTACCTATATGTGCAGACTGTTCGAGCATCTGCTATCTGATGTACAAGTTAGCATCTCTGTTTTGATAAGCTACTTTGTCAGTATGGATTCAATCCTCAAATTAGTTCACACCTCTGGATTACTCCCATGTGTCATAAGTTTTAAGGATGACGGTTCCCTTTTGAACACACCTCAACTGCTAGCAGAGCAGGACTGTAGTTGTATTTTCCTCCGTGTTTTGCAGCTAGCAACTGTGTTGAGCTTCGTGTGGCGGCAGTCCGCATGAGAAGACCCATGAATGAATGGCCTAAGAGTTAGGCCACTGCCAGTCTGCCCGAAGACAAGGCCTAACTAGTGTGGCCTAAGGTCTCTTCCGGACCTCTTATTTTCTTCTTGAAACGGGGCATACTTCAGAATGTCTGCAAGTATGCGCACAACACTACAAACAGTGCCTGAATCATTACCTGCTGACCACGTTAGCAACAGCAAGGTGAAGGTTGTTAATTTTTCTTGATCTATTTTTGTTGTATATATGCCCAATAAAAAAAGTATACATTATGACACATCTGAACTGGGAATCTCAATGGGAGAGACAGATTTTTGTCTAATTGGTGGGCCTGTCTCTTGCTTGCAGGGGGGTGAAAGCACCACCACGGCGCGGGTGTCATCCTCGCGAATTAGATCCTCGGAAGAGCCACACATAGGGAAGTACCGGCTGCTCAAAACTATTGGCAAAGGCAACTTTGCCAAAGTCAAACTCGCAAAACATCTGCCCACTGGGAAGGAGGTAAGTAGTTGGCTTGTGATTTTTCACTGAGAAAGGATCCCAAAATAACACCTTCACAATTGTTTCAGGTGGCCATAAAAATAATTGATAAGACTCAGTTGAATCCTGGCAGTTTACAAAAGGTAAGCATATCCATTATATCCTTTACCCCTCATAATTTTTTTATTTACTCTCATTAGTACATGAATTTATGTTTGGAAGCAGTAACAAAACCAAATTGCGCTTTTTCCCATTATCTGTAAAGGCAGGCCACTTATGCACTGTAAAATAGGTGCTGAATGACCTTTGTTTTGTCGCATGATCCAAGGTTGTGACTTTTTTCCTGTACACCCCCCTCTTACCACACTCAAAATAATAAGGAAGCCTTGCCTTTTTTGCTGCTGGGTGATTTTGGTTTCTTTTGTTGTAAGGAAAGGGTCCAATATATTATGGGTGAATTTCCCATCATGGTTCATTTATTATTACCTGCTTTCTTGGCTGTGAGGGAAAGAATGCAACCTTTCCACTTGAATACCCATAATTCAAAACTTCAGCTTTTAAGGCAGTGACTTGATCATCTGGAACATGAAGTCACCCTAAGTAAAGTGAAATTCATTATGGCTGACATTCCACATTGAATTTATATTTGAGTAGTTTCCTTACGTTACTTGAGTGAGTAGTAGAAACGATTTTGAACCTGCCATTATGAATTGGGGATGCAAATTCAACACTTGCAAAATACATTTGCAAGGTGTTGTAACAGGTCCTGAGAGTAAATTAGCATTTGGTAGACCTCAGCTTCACATGCAGTTGTCAAATCATGCTATTTGCATTTCTGCCTGACCATGAAATCATCAACCTGTAGAAAAGTGGACATGTCTCATGTATTACTTTTTCCCCATTCTTGCAGCTGTTTAGAGAAGTTAGGATAATGAAAATGCTAGACCATCCAAATATAGGTAAGTTACAGTAGTACATTAGAAAGACAATATTTATATTTGTAAAATAAGAGATAAGAGTTCAGCTTGGCAATTGCCTGTAACAGTTGCATAAGATGACCTTAAGTGTGGATGTCAGTTTCCATTCACAAGGGTGCCATATTTGGCAGTCCTTCCAAGGTCGAGGAGATATCTACAATAGATGCTTATGATCTGCTCCTATTTTGCCACCTCACATCAGTCACTTGAGACAGACAATGCCAGTGCACATGCATATTGAGAGGTCTTAGGAATCACCATGCAAACGGGGGGTCGTAATGAGAGTTGTCTTTTGCAGTGAAACTGTTTCAAGTGATAGAAACAGATAAGACACTCTACTTGGTCATGGAATATGCCAGTGGAGGGGAAGTTTTCGACTACTTGGTCTTGCATGGGCGAATGAAGGAAAAGGAAGCAAGGGCAAAGTTCCGACAGGTGATAAATTGGCTGCTGACAAGCCTCCTTCAGATAAGGCCTTCTGTCAACTCAAGAAATCCTAACATGCACTTTTTCTACTCCAGATTGTATCAGCTGTCCAATATTGCCATCAAAAGAAGATAATCCATAGAGACTTGAAGGTATGGATCCGTTAACTCCTGATGCCCACTACACTCGAGCCTAATTTTTCACCATCCTCAAATCCCTCTTGGTACTTCTCCTGTGAAGTTTCTGCATGCAGATAAGCCACTGATATTATTTCCAGGCGGAAAACCTGCTGCTGGACAGTGAAATGAACATTAAGATAGCAGACTTTGGCTTCAGCAATGAGTTCACTCCAGGCAACAAGCTGGACACTTTCTGTGGGAGCCCTCCCTATGCAGCCCCAGAGCTCTTTCAGGGTGAGTTGTATTGTGAAAATTATGGGGTTCCAGGAAACTTAGCAATGGGAGACTACGTGTCATTCATCCTTAACAGGAAAGAAGTATGATGGCCCCGAGGTGGATGTGTGGTCCCTGGGGGTCATCCTGTACACGCTAGTCAGTGGATCTCTTCCGTTCGACGGCTCAACACTCAGGGAACTGCGGGAACGAGTATTACGGGGCAAGTACAGGATACCCTTTTACATGTCCACGGACTGTGAGAATCTACTGAAGAAGTTCCTTGTGCTCAACCCTGCAAAGAGGGCGTCACTTGAGGTTAGTATTTTGCAACTTTTTTTTTGTTGTTCTAATTGGAACTTGAGGTAATTGGTGTGGGCTATTGCAGACCATCATGAAGGACAAGTGGATGAACATGGGTTATGAAGAGGATGAGCTGAAGCCATACTTGGAGCCAGAGCCTGATTTTAATGATCCCAAGAGAATAGGTGAGTTCCTTAATTGATTCTATTGATGCGCAGTAAGCAGATGCGTTGCAGTTGACTGTAATTTTATTTGTAAATTCCTGCCACATAAGAAGATGGTGCCTAATCCATCTGGCAAAATGTGAGATTAATATTTTCAGAGTTTGATAAATCAAGGAGAGGTTTCAAGATGACTGGAGCATATGGCAAAGTTTATAGTTTCAGACATGAAGTTATCATGGCTGTAGGTTGTATTATTTTACTGTGACGGGAGCTAAGGGTCTTTCCAAACGGCTGCCTTGCACTTGTTTATAAAGGCAACCTTCTTTTTTGGCAGACAGCGGGAAGCAGACAACTAGGATTGGTCAACGAGGTGAGTGATCTAAAAGGTCTGCCAAAAAAGGAATGCCCTTTGGAAATGTAATGAAAGCTTGTTAACGCTCCTGTGAGATCACAGGGAAAAAGGCGTAATTTAAATGGCATTAGTAGGAAAGAATGTTGACATTTTCAGATTCCAGGTGCCATTGCTGCTTTCTTCCCAATGCAACTCGATGTGTTAGAATTTCAACAGTGGCCATTCAAAATGCATGTTCAGAGAAAATAAGTTTGAAGTATATATGTTCAGTTTGTAGTGTCACACTTAGACAGTGGCAGAACCAAAGGTTTTTATTTCAGATTTTTTTTTTTTTTTTTTTACTTTGTGATTTGTGATATGCAGGTTTTGAAAAGTATATGTGTGGTCAGCCTTACCTAAGAGAAACTTAAATATGAGGTGTCACCTTGTTTCAGAAATCCTTATGGGTATGGGCTACAACAGGACAGAGATAGAAGACAGCCTGAAGAGCCAGAAGTATGACGACATCTTTGCCACCTACCTGCTGCTGGGCAGGAGATCAGCTGACGTAAGTCTCACCCTCACACTGAAACACAAAATAGCCAGATCCAACTTTTAGTGTAGCAGGACTGGCCGTGTCTTAAAGAAACTTCATGGAGAATCTCAGTCTTTAAAAACCTTCCCTCCTGTTCAAGACTGGCATGGACTAAGAGAAGCTAGACCATGGAAGGGGAATAAGGTTTTGATGGTCTAGGACTCTAGGTCCTAGGGTGGTCTAAATGGCCTAAAGTGTCTTCGGCAATGCAACAGGGCATTACAGACACACATTTGATAGTGAATTCGATTTTGCTTGTTGGCACTATCAGTGTTTCAATGTTGTGCCAAAGACTAGACTAACTTAGAATGTATTTCTGAATATAAATTGTGACCAATGATCTTAGTCCACCCTAATCCTAGAACTAGCACAGACAAGCAATGTACTTCTGAATATGAGCCTCAGTATATTATAAGATCACATGACTGACACACTTGAAGGTGCTCAGGTGATTGACTTGGCGTTTCCTTTTCAGCTGGAGAGTGATGGCTCTCGTTCAGGCAGCTCGCTCTCCCTGCGCAATATCCCCCCAGCAGGTGTGGGGGGCAGCAACTCATCTCAGTCACCCTCTCATGGCCACAGGGGTGTACTTCGTTCCATCTCTGCTACTAACTCGAAGCCCAGTCGACGTGCTTCCTCTGGTGGGGAGAGCTTGCGTGAGTCCCAGGGCGACACTAGGGGTGGGTGGTGGGCTTCCTTTCCTCCTCTTTCGCATTTCATTTCATTCATATTTTTTAAAACTTTCTTTTTCTACACTTCCAACGGCAGCAGAACCCATTGTCACAAGTCTCACGGCAGTTTAGTTGGTTTTCTTCAGTCAGAGTTGTTGGCTTAAGGTTGGGATTTTGCTGATAACTGGTCCAGAATGTGATCAGTGTCATCAATTAATTATGTTAAAGCTTTCTCAAGTGGCAGTTATTGTTTACTTGTTTGATACAGGGATTTTAAATCAGTCCAGGTTTTGAAGAGGAGATTATGGATTATGAGTCTAATAATAATGGCTCAATGCATCTCCTGTGTACAACTTGGCAAAACTAATGTTGGAGCTAAGGATGCCCTATTAGAAATGACATTGAAGAATCTAAAATGGAATTACTGAAAATTATAAATATTGATCTTATAATAAAATTTAAGGGGCTGGAACATCCTAGATATTTGCTGATCATTTTGAAGTGGTTGTCATCATATCTCATACAGACTGACAAAACTATTTGCCCAAATGAAAGATAGTTATCGATACATATTGATATAATAAGATGCCATGTAAAGATTTCTGAATATTTTAAAGTGTCAATCTGTTATGGAAATTTTGAAACAGTGGATTCTGCTGCATGTGATATAGTTGATTGCTCTGTTGCCTCTCATGGCTCTGTGCATGGACTTGCTCGAACTGCCCCAATCTTAATGATGTCACTTGACAAGAGAGGACAAAGAAAGAGTACAGGATTGCCTAGCGCATGAGTAACTTGCATTTTCTAGTTTGTGGTCTTAAAATGTTAAATTAAAATATATTTGAGGCGGTTTTTTTGCCTAGAAAGTTGTCATTCACAGGTACAGTATTTAGTAATATGCATAAAGCGTGATTTGTAAGTTAGGTACCCCTAATTATTTTAAAAGCTACATTTTGGGATTGTATTTGTCGACACCCGCCACAATTCTTACAGGATATTTTTCCTAATAATGTCAGATAAGAAGTGAAGCCCAGTTTTTTGTTGTACCTGTTCTGGTGTTGCACAAATTATTCAATTGGCTCTTATGCCATTTTTACCTATATACAAAAAAAAGGTTAAATTGCTGCAGGAGGTCCCAGGAACATTTGTCACCTAACATTGCCATACTTTGAAAATACCAAAAGTATTGAACATTCATAGCACCCCATGGTGACTAAGGGGGATTTTTTCAATACCAGATAATAATTATGGGAATGTTGTGTTTCATTTCTTCATCTTGCATTTTTAAGAAAACTTTGGAAACGTTGGAAGAAAAATTGGGATAGTTCATGGTAAACATAAGCATTGAAGACATAGGTTGTAATGATGTTTCAATCAGTTTGTGGAGGTATTGAAACAATGGGTATTTTGTTAAGTTAATGAACAGTTTGTTGGGATTTGAAATAGAACCAGGTTTGTAACACTATAAATCAGTTTACATTGAATTAAAACTCATATAAATAAAATTGATTTAATGCACTATTTACCTACTTCACTTCTGTTACTTTGGTATGAAAATGAAGTAGTCAAATTGACTGGGAGCATATTTTAGCAATACTTATTCATATTGCATGTAGTATTTTTTTCCAAGTTCCATAAAAAGGACAAAAATGACATTTATTTCCAAACCATGTGTCACACTGTCGATGCATGGCTTAGTATAGACACTTGAATAGATAGATGACTTCAATGTGTTTAATGCTTTACCTTGACATTGCTGATTTTTGAGGTTATGTTGTGGAAATGAACATGTGCTGAATGAGAGAGGTTAAGACATCAACATGGGAAGATAGTCAAGTGTTGGTTTCCTCCCTCCCTTCCATCCATCCTATTTTTTTCTACTGCTTTGGGTCTAAGTATGGTATGAGTAACCCGGGAAAAGGCTACTGTAAAAAAGAAAAGAAAAGAGGAGAACGGAATGCTAACCAGCGCACCTAGAAAAGCTCTGGAGACATCGATGTTATGTGCGTGTACACTGTGTATGTGTGTGTCTGCTTTTGTTTTGTGCTTTCTTTTGGGATAAACTTTGCTACTGGTGTTTTTCAAACAGCTGCTCAAGTGGTGCAGTTGGGTGTTTGAAATATCAGCATGGCATTTGTGGTGGTGGTGTGTGCAGTGTGTATTATATACTCTCAGTTAATATGGAGGGCGCCGCATGCAATTGGACATTTCAGGAGCTTCAGCTGCGGCAGCCACAACTTCCAATCACAACCATGCACCAGCAAGCAACTTCAAGCGGCAGAACACAGTGGATTCAGCCACGATCAAGGAAAACACAGCGAGGATAAGCTCAGGAGGAGGAACGGCAGCCTCCAGTCGCCCAACCACTGCACAGAACGCAACCAACTTGCCCCCATTTTTGCTTGAACCAATAAGTAAGGACCCCCAGAGTGCCTCGAAATGTGAGATTAATTTATTTTTTTTCATTTTTGCCATTCACTCTGCTTTGTGCTGATGTAGCAGTTTTTAATTGTGATTTGTGAAAGATACCTTCAGGGAGGTGAATTTTTCTTTTAACAACATGATAACTAGAAATTGCCATATTGCTGAATTAATTTGTAAGATTATGATTGGCCTGAGTTATTGACGTTCAATTGCCATTTTAGCCTATGGTCTCTTTGATAAGGTAATATTTACACTTTCCTCTGTGTACCCTACCTTTTTTACTCAACTTGTAATTGATAAAATATAACTGCTTCTCCTTAGGGACTTCATGACATGTGCAGTTTCTTTTATGTGATTGACTGTAGCTTTATGGCAACTCAAAATTGTTCACCTTTGAGACTTCATTTCATGTACCATTTGTGTATTTAGTCACATATACCACTCAGTGGTCAAGTACCCACACATGCCTTTAATATGCGCTGCTGCAGAGGAATCGATAACTTTCCCACTTCTCAGTGACCCTTGTTGCAGTTTTATTCGCCAGCTGAGGTTTATTTTTAAATCTCCCTGTAGGCCTTCACCTTATTTTCACAACTACCCATTAGATGCCACTGCTACATTAAAATCGTTATTTATATTACTTTGGGCAGTCTTGATTAAAAAGTGGGTAACTTGGGATCCAAAAATGGTTTACTAATGTTTTTAAATTTTTTGGTATAAGTGGCATCTAGCTGGCAGGTAGCTTTAGGAGATGAAGCTTTATTGTTACATAATAAATTGAATCTCCAAAGGAAGCAGCCTGATTAGACACACTAGGAATGTTGAGTCAATTTTTCATAATGTCAGGTTTAATATGGAGGGAATTTTCCAAATTAGGGTGGGAACAAGATGAACCTCGCTTTCATTGTCGTTGTTGTAAGGGGCCATCCATAAATGACGTAACGCTGATTTTCGGCTTTTTTGACACCCCCCCCCCCCACC
>KZ538298.1:73796-85689 GCA_000934665.2 Catajapyx aquilonaris
CCCCCCCAAAGCGTTACGCAATTTATGGATGGCCCCTAATTCCTTAATGCTCTTTTGCTTTAAACCAACATAAGTAATTTTTTTCTATGTAAATAATTAGAAATGAAAATTAATTGCAATTAATCTTGCCAATTTTAGACATTTCTGGTAGTCCCCAGCCGGGGCCAGGGAAACCTAGAGGGATAACTAAATCAAACACCATGACTGGGAACAGAGCCATCACATCGGGTGGTTCAGTGGGGAGACGCAGCACAATAAGTTACGATGCAAAGGCCTCTTCCAATGAGAAGACAAACACTACTGGAGAGCCTCCCAGGTACATTCTCATTATGCACACAAATATTTGCTTGCCTTGAAAATGCTAAGATAGATGCCTCCTATCTTTTTCTTGAGTCCAGGTTGCTGTCTCGTGTCCCTTTTGTTGGAGAGCAAATAAAATGCATGCAGTGAGCTAATTCTAGGGAACTGTCTTTCAGCATTTCAGTGGCTGGCAGATTAGTTTTGGTTCAATTAGAGTGAAAGTTTCTTGAGCTGATGGTTTTTTTCTTCGAAAGTCACTGCACTTAAAAGTGGTTGTAACAGTAATTGCATGGGACTCCTTTACTTTAGTAAGTTGCATGGTGCAAGTATTTATAATAATCAATCACAGACACTGCAATGCATTTTGCAGTACTGGATACAATTAAATGACAGCTAAAATGAGAGACTTGCGATGCAGTCCTGGAACAAACACTCCTGTGGACCTGATGCATGGCTTTGCTGAAAGCTCATTATTTTAAGTCACTCTGCAGTTTTACTAACCCGCTGATTAAGTCTGCTATGACACAAGCCGAAAGCAGGGATAAAGAGCACAGAACAAAAGTGATTCAAAATTGTGTAGATGAGTGGGGGAGCATTCAAAAGGAGGAGATGAGTGACCAGGTGGAAACTGCAAAGCCAGGGCCTGTCCAAAATTGGAACTTGTGGGCAGAACTTACTTAGCCCTGGCTTTATTTATTTTGCAAATTTTTTTCTCTCTCTTCCCCCCCATATCTCCTCATCTATCAATTTGTGTGCTGCGCAGCAGCTCAGGCGGAGGCACAGATGGCCCTTTCCTGCGACCTGCTTCTAAGGGCCACACAAAGTCTGCCTCCATTTCCACTGCAGGCCGGGCAGACCACCCCACCTTAGAAACCCCTCTAGACCCCCTCAGGCAAAGGTAGTACGTATCTCCAAGCTTCAAAAGAACACTCCCAAGTTTTCATTTTTGTGTCAGTATTTTGTTGGAATTTTAAAATACCTATTGATTTGGGATAATTGGCACACTGTTTTTTATTGGTTACTTATTGTTTTCCAGTTGTGGTTTCTGTGTCATCTTGCTTTTATGAGTTTGGGTGTCAGATTTACTTTTTAAACTGTGTTTTAAATGCTTTGTTACAAAAGAAGCACATCCATGTAGGGTTCCGTGCCCTTCCAACCTGCTTCCTGTTGACTGTTTATACAAACATGATTTGGGATTTTCACAAACTTTTTTTTGTTTCGTTTATTATCTATTTATTTTTTGTATGCACTGGTCACATGCATGTCCAAATATGAAAACAGCCAATGTTGCATGAATATTTTTGCACCCTAAGCTTCATGAAACCTAATGGAAAGTGCGAATACTAATCACAGTGGTTTATGGTTTGGGCTGGCATATTCTTTTAAAATGAGAAAGCTTGAAGTTTGTATTTTCAGAACCCTTTGAGGGGCTGCATAATCTTTTTAAAGTTGCAGAGAGAGAAAAATATCGTCTCCAGGATAAGCACTGCAAGAAAAATCTGTGCCGAGATCATCACTTCAATGTTGTGTGTAATTGATCTTATTTTGCAGTTCCTCCAAGCTAATACTGCCATGGTTTGGGGAGGGGAAGTCAAGTACTGCTCTGTAACATTTATGTTCAGATGTCCTTCAAGATTGTCACTATATTGACAACAGTAATGATGATGTGCAATATGCATTGATTATTATTCAAGTATACATTCAGGTGGAATAATAAGGCAATCTTGCAGTGTGTGCTGTGATTGTATTGAGTTGCTTTGACAGAGCACCCTACTTGTAGTATCCCCAGTGGCACAATTGCACTCGAGTAGCTGCAGCCAAGCATTAATTTTTTATTAGCTTTAGTGTTTGGCATTTTGTTTTTATGGTGTGCTAGGGTAGTTGTGGAATAGTGAAGGAAAGTAGAGTGCTATGAAAGTTAAAATTTTGTGTATAACTGTCAAACTTGCTGACCATAATTTGAGCAGGAAACATTAAGAAATCTTTACCTTGCTTGTTTTAGAAATACTGGATTAACTGTGCTTCACAAAGATTTATTAAATGTAATATGCAGTACTGCTCTTTGCTGTAAGATAGGCTATGAATCTAAATCACTTTTGTATTTGACAACATATTGCAGTAGAAATTTGAATCACAATTAAAATGCCATAGCTGGGTGTTGTGTGAATGTGCTACATCTTATTGACCTGTCGGACAAAGGGGAATAATAAGTGGTCCACAGTTGCCTGTTTGCTTGTACTTGCAGCACAAACAAGACCCCGATCTCTCCATCTGGTTCGAATCGTCCCCCATTCCCCCGCAATGTGCCCAGCCGAAGCACCTTCCACAGTGGTCAGAACAGGCACCGTAACCATGCTGCCACATATGGCCCGGCCACCCCACTGCAAAGCCAGGACACTTCTGCACTCTCGCAGGCTGCCAGGACCTCTTTCTTCTCTAAGTTGTCCTCCAGGTTCTCCAAGCGGTAAGATTGAAATTTTTATGCTCTCTTTTTTGTACTGAAGCAAGGAGACTTGGGCTTCTTCAATACCTGAACTTCCAAAACCATGAAGATTACAATGTGTTCTATATGTTAGCCAAGCCATCTGAATTCAAAGCAAATGCATGTCAGGCAGTTGGATTGACATGAATGTTGTACTAGCACACAAACCACTTCGAGACAGATTCAGATATGTAAGGGAACGAATAGGAAGAGAGAAAGATTAGAGATGAAGAGGAGGAATTGGAATAGTACTTTATTTATTGCGTTAGTTCAGTGGTTCCCAACCTTTTCGTCATGACGCCCCCCTTTTCGCGTTCACCAAACACTCACACCCCCCCACCCCCCGCGCGCAATAAATTTCAGCAAGAGCTTGAAAGAAATTTTTATAACTGAGGAATGAAAACATGGTGAAATAGGGGCAACAACAGAAGGCGAGATTTTTTGGGGTTCAAGGTCACACAAGTTTAGGTGAAAGTAGCTGACAAAGTACAGTGGAATCTTCCTATACTGTAAGCACATCGGATACAAGCAAGGAGAAAAGTCAGTCCCATAATATTTCCAGCAGCGCCAAGCGGAAACTCGTTACATTATTTACTTATTTCTCATGGCCTCACGCCCGCCAGGTTGGGAACCACTGCGTTAGTTGAAGGTGCAGGTGAATGGATGTCAAGGCAAATCCAGGCAATATAGAATGGCTGAAGTTACTTGAACTTATCTTCTGGAGTCTTTGGACTGAATTTTCTGTCCTCATAAAAAACGGGGTTACAGTAGATGACTTATTTTGAGTTTTTTGTGATATATGGAACTGCATATCCTGTAAAAGTCGGTGAAAAAGATGAATTAGATTCTTCATTAGTAGCCTTGAGGGAATCTAGTGTAAGCAACCTTCTACCCTTTTTCCCTCTCCTTGTCAACTACAGGTATTGAAGGGCACGAGATAGCCTTAATCTCGGGTTCAGGTGTAGAGACGAGGTTATTCTTCATTATACTTTGCATGCACTCACTCACGTTGCTTCCCTCGTGTCTTTGCTTGAGCCATACCCCCCCCCTCCCCTCCCCCCCNTTTTATGTTTAATTTGAGCACCGATTGTTGCGTTTTTAGTTGACTATGGCAGTTGCTTTGTTGCGTGCCGATCGACAAGGAAGATCCAGTGGTGTCAGGAAAGAGCATGGCGGTATCTGTGCAGGACCAGTTATGCCCCTTGCATGCATTTTAGTTTCTCTCCCCCGTGAGCAGTGGGATTGATTGGGATGGCACTGGAATTTTCAGTGCTGATTGGCACCAGTTTGTACTAGAAACTCATTTTTGCAGGCACCTCAGTTTGGTCATAGCTCCTCGTTTTCAGGAGATGGGTTACTTGTAGAGTGCTTAGCAGATGTTAGAAATGTACTGTAGACTTGAAGTGAAAGTGAATTTTTCTTGTTGCAATAAATTCATCTTGAAGTAGGCAACTTTGCCGAAGGTTAATTACTGCCTTGATAAGGGGTGTAATTCATTGTATGGGGTACTGCCACACTGTGTTTGGTCATGCAGGTGGCTTGAGAGAGACTGGATGACTTTAGTTGCAGCATGCTGTATTAGCATACCAGGAATGTCAAAATTATTTTTTTGATAATAGAAATATTTGCAGATGTAAAGGATGTGTTGTGCACTCTCAAGTGGTACATTACTGTAATGACTATGATAATTGATTGTGAATGACAAAAGTATTTCTTCAAAAATTTATGGTTGTAATATGCATTAGAGTAATAGTGCTCACTTGCTTGCATCCATGGATTCAGCGAGATGTGACTGAACTTGAGGTCTTGCAAAGTTATTAACAAAGCAAAAGTGACGTAGTTTGCTTCCTGAATACATAAAATCCATTGCTTTCATTGTTTTGATTGCTTCTTTGAATTTCAGCCCAATGGAAACTGGCCCTAAACATGTAGTTAGGTATGTTCGATTCTCTGTTCCATAGCCCTAAGATTTTTTTTAGATATAACATGTCCATTTTATGTTGTGTCACAAAGCAAGACTTGTTGAGACTTTGGCCTTGATTTAATTTTGTGTTGCTGTTTGTGCATCTGGCATCATGACCGAATGTAAAATACACTGCACAAGAGAGCTTGCCTAGCTGACTTGAGCATTTTCTGGGAAGTGCAGCCAACACATTTATGACTCTAAAAAATCCAAGATGCAAGTTTGCATGTTCTGGAAAAATGATGGTCATATTGAGAGAACTGAAGACAGCAGATTTAGTTCGTGACTGGTTTCTGTTTGTAAATTTGAAAACATTGGGAATTTTCATTTACCTTGTTCTTGATTGAGAGTGAGACATTGCATTTAAACATAAGTTGCTGAAATGTTCACTCTGCTTACAGCAACACAGTGAATGATGAGCAGGTGAAGCCTCGCTCCCTACGATTCACCTGGAGCATGAAAACGACTTCATCTCGAGACCCAAATGAGATCATGGCTGAGATCAGAAAGGTAATTTCTTGAAAAGACTTGAATTAGATATATATTCTGCCTTGTTTTGCAATAGTACTGCAATAATTTCCCTCCATGCATATTGAGAGAGCCATCCCTTTTTAAAGTTATGGAGGTAAAGTTGTAGTATGATATGAGTGCAATTTTTGGATCAGTTTTTTACACCACCACTACCACTGCAATATTATACTCCCTTTCAGAAATAGTACCAGGCGCGTGCAAAAGAAAAGGTTCCCTGCCGCTTTCCACATTTGAACGTCCCAGGGTAGGTACGAGCCGCGTGTGTGGTGGACGGTAGTCCTTTCTCGAGGGTTGGGCCGTCTGGTTTCCTCAACTGCTTTGGACTCGAAGGGAAAATGGGCGGTCAATCCATTCCCCTGCATCTCAAGCAGTCCACAAGTATCTCTTGTGGACTGCTTGCAACGCCACAATAATTTGTACTACCTTAAATGTCTGTGTCTCAACAGGCACAAAGGCATCGCTGCACTGTCGACGGTGGGGATTGACCTGCCTTTTTCTCTGCTGCTGCTGCCCCCCTCCTGACCCCCCCAGCGAGGAAACCGGACGCACGCCCACCCACTACGCCCACACCACATGCGGACGTACCTCTGCGATGGTTGAGAACTTATAGTACAGCATTGTTGGTCATATCAAAATCAGATGGACCAGTTTCCTTCATAACCCCAGTTGAGCTGGTATTCTTTTAGTTGCAAAAGGCACCAGTTTGGGTTCTGTTGGCAAATTGCTTTCATTTTATGAATTCACTGTGATTGGGTTTTCACATCTGTAGAGATTACTGAAAGGTGTGTAGCAGAGGAGGAAGACTGAGTGAACTTAGGGAAGGCCTTAGGTAAAGGACACATATTCTGAGCCTTCCATCAACTAGAATTGATGCTTTAAGCCTAAATAGGCAACCAGAAATTCTTAACCATCAAATGTTCGCATGTGGTCTGGCAGGGAACCAAACTAACACCCTGACATGCTTGATTTCCACCTTTACCCCAGAGCATTCATCTAACATGTGGCCCACATTATCACCCTTTTAACTAAACACAAAAATCATTGACGATAACTCAGGTTTTGGATGCAAACAACTGTGACTACGAGCAGCGTGAGAGGTTTCTTCTGCTCTGTGTTCATGGTGACCCCAATACAGACTCTCTGGTCCAGTGGGAGATTGAAGTGTGCAAGCTGCCGAGGCTCTCCCTGAATGGGGTACGCTTCAAGCGCATCTCGGGCACCTCAATCGGGTTCAAGAACATTGCCTCAAAGATTGCCAACGAACTGAAACTGTGACTACCAGTGGTGGACGTGGACGAAGACTATGAGGAAGGGGAGGAAGAGGAGGAGGAAGATGAAGAGGAGAGAGAGGATAGGCGAAGGGAGGAAAAGGTGTGATTGCAGTTTTCTTTTTCCCTGGAAAGGTCAATTCTTTTTTGGTTTGCCTCGTCCACTGCGTATTCAAGGGAGGTAGAGGAAAGCATTGTGGGACATGAGACGTGAGTAGTGATTTCGCTCTTTATGTTGTTTCCCTGACCCCACCCCAGCAACTCCACACTTTTTATTGGTGAATTTATTAAGGATATTGATACCTGGCAAGACGTGGGACAGGAAGGTACCCAGGAAAATATTTTGGCTTTGTTGTTAGTGACATCCCAAAAAATGTATGTAAATACTTGGAAGAACCTCCTTTATTTTCTCCCTCATGTAATTTGGGGGTGATTTAAGGCAGAAGTTGAAAAATTTGGTTTATTTTGTTTCTCTTTTGATTGACCATTGGGTTATGTTTTGGACAGCCACACAAACACGCAGAACACCCTTATCCTGTGCCCGATTTACAATGCATGTAGTGTTTGATGTGACAAAAGGAAAAAAAAAGAACATTAGTGCGCTGATCATATCCGTGGCATCATTTGATTCCCGGCTCCCTACTACACGACAAAGTGCAAGTGATTTATACATTTTTGCTTTCATTTATTAATTAACCATTCAGAGACTCAGTTCTGTGACCCTTTCCCCTGCATAATGTTGAACCCGGTTAGCCTGCAACTGTCTTATTTATTACTTATAATTTTTGGCCCCCTCATGGTCCCTGTGTATAGTGTTACGTACATGTTAATTATAATGTTGGAGGGGATCATAACAGAACTGGACTGTGTAAGCAGGCTTGCATTGTTTTTTTCCCAAATTAATTTTTTTTTGTATTTGTGATGTAGTTAATGCTAACTTTTAAAGTGGTGTCAATTTTGACCTCACTTGACCCTCTCCCTTTGCCATCCCCCCCCCCTCCCCCCAATCCTTTCCATCCTGATCCTCGCACTTATGGGGAAAAAAAGCTTCATACTTAACAGCACTGTGGTCCTCTTTTTTGATGTTGTCAGCTGTGCAAGAAAATAAATATGTATACAAAGTTTAAAAAATGAGGTCACATTTTGTTAGCATTTGTTGGGGAAAGTTTTTGATGTCCACTGCTCAAAATAACAGAACAACAAAGAAAAATGGCCACTTCAGTTCCTTCCTAGGGAAGGATTCAGGCAGACTTGAAGTGCTTTCTTGTTTTCTTCTTTTTCAACAAATATAAACAAATAGATGAATAAAAAGGATCAACATGGGGGAAATGCAGGGTTTTATTTTTTGCTTGCCTGTTTTTTTAACTTTGTGATCATGTGTACAGGGAAAAAAATATTGTTGTTTACTGAACTGCCCCCTTTTATCCGAATCCTCTCCCTCCCAACAACTAGTAGGAAGAAATAACAGCACTTTTTTGATGCGGAAGGCAATATAAACAAGAAGCACTGTTTTGCTTTTCACACACACACAAGAATAACAACACTGGAATTTTTTCTAGAAAGAAGCCAAGTTGGTTTTTTTCATCAGTGTTTTACTGTGTCCTGTTGTTGGTTACTTAGTGGAAGGACTCCTTTTCCAAAAAAAATGGCCTTTTTGCATTAAAGATGATGAACAATGGTTCTAGACAGCTTGACTTGAGGAAACAATATCGCACACGTGTTGTTGCATGTTGATGAATTTAAAACTTTTAAAAATGCGAGAACCGAGCAGCATTTAGTATGTGATTTATAAACGTCTGTATCTGTCTTGAGCCTACCCAGGAGATAAAAATAACACGAGAAAAAGTAATTTAGTGGCTAGAGTGGCTTTGTATACTTTTCTGCCAAAGTTGCAACAACAAACAAAAATAATGCTGATTACCCATTCTATTGTTGAGGTCACTGGTGTTTAGGAAAATTATGAGTAATGTATGGTAATATTTTGTTGGCCTTCCTTTGAGGAACACCTTTCATGTTGCGGTAATCTTAAAACTATTTGAGAGCATCGTGTAACTTATTGACTTTTTGTTGAAATTTTTTTTTTCTCTTAATCCTTTAGTAAGAAAGTTTAGTACATAATGAATAACTTCATAAAAGATTTAACTCATCAAACCATACCCTACCTTACCCACTCCTGTTGTAGATATGAATTCCCACTCGCTTGTAAAAATAGTGATTTGAGGTTGTATTTTATTATCGTGGTAATCAATTTCTGGTGGAAGTTTGAGTCTGGGTATTTGAGTGTAGTGTCAAGTTTATAAATAATGGAAAATAAAAAAAAATACAACGGTAACTGACATTTGATGCAATCCTGTCCTATTGGTAACGCCATCTTCACTGTTGCAGTTTCCGTGACAACAGTCCCTAAACACCTAGGTAAGAGTCAAGTTAAATTTCTGAGTGATGAAAATGTGAGTTGCATTCTTTTCAGGCAAATTGTTCAAATTATCCAGCAAGATGAACATTGGAGTAGTGACCGCTTTTCTTCTGAGCTGTGCATGTTTGATGTCGGCTGAAAATGGAAAACCCACAGTAACACCACGTAAGTTTAGTTATGCTCGTGCCTTACATTATAGGCTCGACGAGCCTGGCTTGTGGAACTTTGCTTGGATCAAAGAAAATTTTGACCTAAATGGATGTGTTACTGTTCCATTTCTTGAACTTGAGTCAGGCGTTTTTTGGAACTGCCATCCCTGAAAATGCACTTCTAGAATATTGTTCTATTGTTCCGAGTAATGGTGTCTCCATGGAAATTTGAAAAGTGGGAGGGCCGTTCCAGAAAAATCTAAGAGGCATTCAGGAAACATAAAAGTATCATAATTTTTGCTGGATCCCACTGGAAGCTCCAACTGATGATTGATGTATTGACTACCTCCCCTTGTAATTAGTTATTCCCCTGAATTTGCAGTTGGCTCGGCACAAGCATGCTCTAAGTGTAGCCAACTCGAAAGGCTGTTCTGCATACTTCCATGGGTGCTGCATTTTTTGAGTCTGGAAACCTAAATATTATAGGATGCTGATTTCCACAGCTCCTAGAAGTCCATTATGTCAGCTAGTCCATTATAGTGCATTATATCTGCTAGTGTTGTGACTTCAGAATATCGTCTTTTGCCTTGTATTTTGATTTGAAAATTAGCAGCAGAGGTGATGTTTGCACAACACTATCGGCCAAGCAGAGTGAGAAAATGCAAAAATTTTCAAAATTTAGGAAGGTAAAAAGAGTTAGTTTGGTTGTGAGAGGGATAAATCCCAATAATAATATATTGATATATTGATTGGGTATTCGGCTAACCTCACAGGGATTTTTTGTCAGACCTTTATTGTGATGGTGTACAATTCTGGGAATCCTATTATTGAAGCGCCCGGGCCCACGGGCAGGATGACAGGAGGGGATGTGCAAGTGCAGTGCATCTGACGTGTGGCCATTTTTAGTGAGCTCCCCCGGGTGGTTTAGTCTGTAGGAAATACCACCCGAGACAAAGCCAGGGGTGACCTTGAACTCTGCACGAGATGAAGGGGGTGTCCCAGGGCTTTTAATTTTTAATTAGTGACAGTAAGAGCGCTTGGTGACAGTGAGTGCTTTAACTATACTCTCCCTTAACCGAAGCAGTTTGGAGTAGGGGATATGGTGTCCGACTGCTAATTGGGAGGTCCTGGGATCAAATCCCGGGGCCGGCAACTCTGACCGTGGTTTTCTGTGGTTTCCCACGGTCTTTCCAGGAAAATTCTGGAGTTGCTTCCGTAATTAATAGGCCACAGCCGCTTCCTTCCGTCCCTACCATATCCCAAAGGGCACAGTAAAATGAAAGCAAAGAGTTCCAGGCAAAACAAACTTCCCCCCTAAAGAGCCGATGGCTGATAACGGGGTATGAATTATTATTATTATTATTATTATTATTATTATTATTATTATTATTATTATTATTATTATTATACTCTCCCTTACACAATAAATCTAATGAAAGCATGGCTTCAGGGGATATTCATAGTCGGAGGGTATGACATTCTTCAGTTATCTAATAACACAGGGGAACAGGTATAACTCATTTCCCTCTCCATCTTTGAAATACATGTTTCAGCTGCGGAAGATGCAAGTTAGAGAAGTTGTGGGAAAACATCGTGCTTTACTTATTGCATATGTTTTCCCCATGTAACTGAATTCCAAGTTTATGTGTGGTAAGCTAGATCTCAACCAGATGAAAATTGACAGCATAATGTTCACATATTGTTTTTGACATGCATGGTGTTGGAGTTTTGGGTGTTATGAAATACACTGGTTCTCTTGATTCAGCAGGCGCACCTCCCAAGTTAACTGCCAACTTTGATGATGCCTTGAACAGAATCAAGTGGGTTACTTTTGACCAGGATATCCTCGTTCTATCATGTAGTCTGAAAGGTTTCAAGATGCCATATGATGTCAAATGGTAAGCTTTTCAAAAGCCACCGGGAATGTAATTAACCCTGGAACCGTGCCGTGCCTGAAAGTTACGGCAACCGTGCCGTGGGGTCTTTTCGGACCCCACGCCATATTTTAATTTTTATTAACTTTTATATAAAACTTTTCAATGTATTGACTATATACAATCATTCTTTGAACAATGCCTAAAATGATCGCTAATTCAAAATAAACATGCACTTCCTGTTATATGCTTTAAAAAAATGGCAAACAGTTCATCGTAATTTTAATTTTAATGCATTTTAATTCCTTTGGGGTCCGAAAAGACCCCACTGCACGGTGATATGGCACCTGATTGCAATTCATTCTTGTGCAATTCAGATGTGCTATTTCCATTGGTGGTCTTAGCTTTTTTGTATCATCCAAACTCTTTTAGTGACATAATGTTAGGTTTTTATTAATAGGTGGTACTATTTCAGAGCAGGCAGTGGGTGTCAAGTCACAGTCAGCAATTTTTTAAAATATGTAACAGGGTTACTTAATCAGAGTTCAACCACTAAAATAATATACATCAATACATGTCATATATTTACAGGACCAAATCTGGTTCCATTGTGCCCTCTGTCTTGGAGAACAACTCAGTGGTCATTCATGACATTGCCAAAGAAGATCTTGGTGACTACATCTGCGAAGCACAAGGACCATATCTTCAGGGTGTTCACCCAAAAGAGATCATACACGTCAAAAGTACAGTATTTCAAGTTTTATGTCTTATTGCAATATATTTTGGTGGGTTGTGCCAAGTAACACATGCTTCTGGCTGGTTCCATTTCAATCCAGACGGTGGGTGCCCAGTCATGGTCTTCGATTTTTTTTAAAAAAATATATGTGAAACCCACATCCAATTGAACCCT